>KK502400.1:3584828-3643857 GCA_000688735.1 Glossina austeni
TTTAAAAAAAAAAAAAAAAAAAAAAAAAAAAAAAAAAAAACAAAAAAATAAAAAAATTAATTAAAAATTACCTACATCCGCGCATACATATATACACGTATAAATGCATTAATTAATAGAGAATATAGATAACATATACATATGATACATATGTGTGAGAACATATAAACATGCACATACACATACACATAAACAATAAATAAGTATGTGTAATAGGATACATTAATTGTATTGACTGTTATGTTATTCAATGACATAGATATGAAAATTTCTTTTCGATATTTTGACAATTTTTCAAATATGATTTCATTTGTTGCGCGTACGTACACACATAAAAAGACACGCACACACATATAGACACAATTTAAAAACTAGGAAAACACAGAGATAATGTATATAATATTTGACAGTAGTTACGTAAAATAATAATAATATTAATAATAATAATAATAATAATAACAAAAATAATATTAATAATAATAATAATAACAACAACAACAATAATATTAATAATAATAATATTAATAATAATGTTAGGTGTTTGCAAAAATTTTCATCATTTTTTCACTTTCAAAAGTGATTTATTGAGAAGAATGGGTACAATAAACGCTAATTACAATATTTTCCATCATTTTCTATACCATTTTACCATACTTCTGGCACCATGGCGATACCGTGTCGAGAGAATGTATATTTGTTTGGCAGCGGTCCACACACCGACTTATTTTCGCATTTCTTCAACTTTGCAGACCCGCGTGCTAGGCAAGCCACTCTGCATCGATCTGAACAAGTGGTAATCGGAAGACGCCACGTCTAATGAGAATGCTCGGTGTGGCAGAAGCTCCCACTCGAGCTGCAACAGTGTACCTTGCACAACTCTTGCAACAAGTGGGAAAAAAGATGTTGTCAATCAATACAATAGTGTCGCCACTTTTAAACCATTGGCACCAAAAACGACAATTGGGATATGATGGAGCAGCATCACCATAAGCCTCTGAATGTGTTTGCTCGGCTTCGGCAGCAGATTTCTCCAAATAAACAACAAAAATAATGAGTTTGGAAGCAGATGAATTTTGAGCGCTCGATGATTAGTGTCGGCGTAAGCCGAATAAATCAAGCCAAGGCAAGCCAAAACCATCGAATACAAGGGCTATGTACTCTGGTATTTCCCATTCTTTTATCATGTTTGCCTGGAGAAGTCGCTGATCAAAATTTTTGCAAACACCTACTAATAATAATAACAATAATAATAACAATAATAATAACAAATTCAAATAAGTAGTTTCGTTATATTAAATAAGAACAATGAACCTGCATATATATATATATTCAGGTGGATAAGTACATATGTATGAAAAGAATTGTTTTAAGAAAACGTCTAAACAATTTTTCTAGAATCATTTCAAATCAAAATATTTGCCCACCCATACCAACAATTTGATTATATTTTTTAATTCTAAAGTAAAATTTATTTCTCTTCTTTTTAGGGTTATGCTCTAAAGTCACTCCTCAATAACATGACTCATCCTATCGAAAACTCTTTTCTTTTTTTTCAATTTATTGCCATAACAACCAATCAGCGCTAATAACCGTTAACTTTTCTGGTCTTGCCGTCCGCAAATAGTCGATTTTCAGAAATCGACGGACATAGGGATATATATTGATGCGGTGATCGGTCACTAGTCATAAAAGTAAACAATGTATTTTCTTGTTATAGTTTCTTTGACTTTATATCGATGATAGTTATAGAATAAAAAATAGACGCCAATCCCACAAACAAAAAAATTACTTGTGAGCTGTGTTGAGACGTCTTTCTCTTCAGTGTTTCTGTTGTTGAGTGTACAAAAAAATTAACAGATGCCTTGATGACGTTTTTGAATAAAGGAGGTACCGTTTCATTATTAAATAGTAAATGTGGAAAAGTTTGAGCCGCCGAAAGAAATTGGAAAAAACACTCGAAAGAGAGCACATCGAGTTCTTATCTAATCGACATTTCTTTGGTATTCAATTGCCCCCTTATTTTTTTTTTTTAGCATAAAAACGAAAAAGGGTATCAAAAACACTCAGTCATTAACATGATTTACGAATCACGTGAGGCTGCTTATCCTTGCCGCCTTTCGTTCACTAAAGTAAGGCGAATTTCTTGAATGTATTTAAAATAAGTAAAGCATTATAGTGGGCCACGGCCCACCATTAAATACCGTGCATCATCTCGTTTAATACAGTTATTCATATAGCGGTCTATGCAAATAGGGTGTTATATAGGAAGTGAACGAAAACGTGATCCGATCTGAACCATTTTCAATAGCGTTCGTCCTTATGTCAAAACATGGCAGTGTACCAAATTTCATCAAAATTTCTCAAAAATTGCGATCTGTAAGTCGTATATAAGAAAACAACTCGGACGAACGGGCAAACGAGCAGATAAGCTTAAATCGAAATGAAATGGCGACTTGTAGGGTGGACACAGACAAACAGACAAGCTTAGATCGACTCAGAAAGTGATTCTGAATTGATTGGCATAATAAAACTTGGATCTATCTCAAGTTCTTCTGGGTGTTGCATATATCCGCACAACCCTCCCCCACCACAAACTTGTACAACAAGTGGTATAGGGTATTAAAACCAGAAGATTTATTAATATTCAGGATTTCACCTATGAGAACATATAATTTCTGCACATAAGAAAATTTGATTCATATTTTTTACAAAGAAAGTGGAGGTTTGGCAGTCTCCTCGAATCATTTGTGCTTTCCTTCATTTATCTGGCCGTGCATTTCACACTTCAAGGCGATCGAATGAAAATTGAAGGAGATATTCGTACGGTAAGCTCGAGAAAAACATTTTCGAGATGGCTTTGGTTGCCTCTATTCACGTGTGAGAATTTCGTTTGAAACTTTTTTCATTTCTAATTCCGTATTTGCTTTTGAAAGTCATAGAAATTGAAAAAAGCGCTCGTCATATTAGTACCGTTTATTATACCCATTACCGAGGGATGAGCGGTATATCTATTTTGTCAAAACGTTTGCAACGCGCAGAAGGAAGCTCCAGAGATCCACAAAGTAAATATATTCTTGATCAGCATCAAATTCTGAATCGATTTAAGCATGTCCGTCTGTCCTTCTGTGGTGACAAAAATGGAGCTATCAACTTCAAATTTGGTACAGACTTTGGAAGTCCTTCCACGCAGGTTGGTTTTGAAAATAGGTCAAATAGGTCGGAGTACACGCCTACAGCACAATGCAAATTGTTTTTCAAAAGAAATAAAAAATGGCTTCTTTGCTCATTACCCATAAACTGTAGTAGATAAATGTATAAAAATTTGAACGCATATTCTATGGGCGATGCCTCAGGACCTGTATAGAGATGAGAAAAATTGACCACCTGTAGTCAATAGTGTAGTGTATCAAAATTTAATCTTTTTTCAATAATTGAATGAGGCGCAGAAACAAGCTTCAAAAGCACGATAATGTATACAAATTCTTGGACAGTTTCAACGTTGGAAAGCACTTAGGCATGTCCGTCTGTCCGTCTACCCAACTGTGTAGTATATGTGATAAATATTGACCGCCTAGAGATTTGCAAAAGTATTTGGAAGTAAACTAAACTCTTCAAAGAACACGCTTGCAACGCCCAAACGCCTTTGCGACAAAAACTGTTACGTTAGAAATAAAAAAAATCAGTCGCGCATTTTGTAGAGCACGAAACATTTAGTTCCTTTACTTTTTTGTCTTTTTTTTTAAAGTAACGATGATGGGTATAAAAGGTTCAGTCACGACAGAATAAAATTTTCTTACTTGCTATTATTATTACCGAGGCGAGGTCTATTGGACTTTGCTTGAAAATAGATTATTTCGCTTTCCTTCCCCTATATAAATTTACGTTAAAATAAGGGACATTATAATCGGGCAAAGCCCCTAAACTACTTCGCCAAGTACAATTATTCACTTGTTTTTGTAATAACACATCAAAAATTGCACGATATGCACGTCATGCAAAGGCATACTTTTTACGAAAACCCGCATATTGGAGGACGTCCAAAACATGATCACATGAAGTGATCCAAATTTTGCAAATTTAATTTATTTTCTAAAAAGTTTATTATTCTTCAGGTTCCGTCATAAAAAATTAGAGATTAGAGATTGCTTTCCAGAATAGTGCTTACATATGTTCATGAGAAATCTTATATGGAAACGTCTAAGAAATAGACTCAAATTTTACCGACTTCATTTTTATGTCAAATTACTGCCATGAACAAATTTTCATCATAAAATATTCAAAATTAAGTTTACAAAAGTTTACATTTCCTGAGAAGCCTTAAAGGCAGCGGTATCCAAGAAATTGATTTAAGTGATCTATTATTGTGAATCAATTTTCACCCTGAAATATTGAGAACTGGACCTTTTTACTATATAAAGATTCAGTTTCCGTTGGAACGGTTATATGAGAGAGTGTTAAAAAAATTGGCCCAGTCAGTCCAATTGTTCCAAACCAATTTAGAATGCCAAAGTGCTATTATTAAGCGAAAATTCTTGTAACAACTTTGCAAAGTAAAGCCTTATAAGGAGAGTTGTTTGAAAAGTGGACCGCATTGAGTCATATTCAATAAAGCGTGTCATCGTAGCAAATTTCACCAAAATATCGCGAGAATTGCCACCTGCAAGTTGAACACAATAATACATAGACAGATAAGCTTATAATAAAAAAAGGTGGGTCTATCTTAAACGCCTCTGGGAATTATGTACGTAGTATAGCATCTCAAGGCGATGAAAACGTTATGAAGTCCATATGTCGATTCCAATTTTTTCAAAAGACGTTTTACAGGTTTTCATATATCGGGACAACTATCACGATTGCCACACAGGTGCCATAACTGAACGCGAATCTTGAATTTCTGCAAAAATTGTAGAAGCAAATTCTGCTCTCTCATTAAACGATCGGGCTTAGTAGTTTAAAATTCAAAAGAAACTCGGTTATATGTCGCGACATTGCCGCAAAATCTGATGACAATACAAAGATAACCTTAGCTTTGTTAAATTTCGCATCTACAATATGGAAAATACCGATCGACCCAAATTTAGTTCACATACTTACGTCCTTTCTTGTTTAACAGAACTGACAGATAATAATTATTCGATTTGAAATGATGGAAATATATACGATTCGCTTTAGGGCAACTGCAACTATCTTTCCCAAATACTTAAAAATGAATCAACAACTAAAAGTGGGCAAAGAAAAATAAATAAATAAAATGTGTTTTGTTAATGAACGTAAACCGTCTGTAAATATAGTATTTGCATGTAGATGTGATAATGTTAGTGTAACTATTAAACAAAAAAAAAATAAATAAATAAATAAATAAATAAAAAATAAACAAATTAGAAAACTGAAGTGGAACTGATTTAAAAGTTCCATTCGTTCGTTATATTAAAAATAAATATTAATTAAGTCGAAAGAAAGAAAGAAAAAAACAATTATAATAATGATAACAATAAAAATAATAATAATAATAATAATAATAATAATAATAATAATAAATACAACTATCAAAGATTTGGCTCAATAAATTATCATTAAATATTGCAGGTAGATAAGAGGAACTAATTATAGATGCAGTGTAAGAAAAATACGAATGTATTCGAATTTCATAATCGACTGTAACGTTCTATATGATTTGTACGCATTTATATACTATACATACACAGATAAATATATTTGCAAACACAAACACTTATGCATACTTAGGAGAGAATTTCTTTAGAATAAGTAATTGTGTAACTTTTGTGTTTATGTTAATTTAAGAGAGAAAAAATTTGTAATCGAACTAAAAAACTGAAAATCATGAATAAAGAAGAAACTTCCCAGAAATTTCCAAAATCAAGTTACAATCTGCATTTAACGGAAACTTATTACTTATTTACCAATGCCTTTAATTAAAATCAATAAAAAAAATATTGCATTATGTATAATAAGTTTTTTTTTTTTTCGCTATGATCTATCACTTAGGGAATTGTCCTCCGCTCTTGTAACACAGCAACTGTTACAAAGAAGAAGAAGAAGGAAAAGAAGAAGAGGAAAAAGAAAGAAATAGGGACATAGAAGTCGTTGTGTGCCCGATCGGTAAATGTTATGCCCTTAACAACTGAGCACCTGTGAACAATGACTTGCGGCGAAATATTCGCGGCTTTTACCTACTCGGCTACTCACGCGGATATAATAAATAAGCAAACTTCATCCGGCTGCGGCCGAATTGTTTTCCCTCACCCATCAACTATTGTCCTTAAAACAACTCAAAAAAAAAAAAAAAAAAAAATAAAAAAAAAAACAAATAAGAAAACTATGTTTGGTCGTGACCGAATCTTTTACACCTAAAAAAGGCTAAAAAAAGGAAAAGACCTAAATTTTTATATTCTACAAAATTGCGTGGCCGCGGGGGATTTTTTCTATTTCCAGAACAGAAGTGGAAATTTATATGATGTATGTGTTTTACTTAACGAATAACAAGTAAAAAACAAGGAAAGCAAAGATGTTCACAGTTTTTGTTACAGAGACGTGTGGGCATTGTAGTAGGCGTATTCTTTGAACTGTTGTAGTGATTTTCAAATTCTTTCACAAGTTTGTAAGCACTATCTTCATTTTTGCGAACAGGGCAATGTTTAGCACACACACTACACAGTTGCATATACGGACAGATGGACAAATGAATGACAAACATGCTTAGGTGCATTTCGAAATTGAAACTGGCCAAGAATTTACATACTATAGGACGTTTTGGAACCTTGCTTCGGTGCGTTATAAAAGCTTAAAAAAAAAACAATTTTTTTTCATACAATATAAAATTAAGTAAGCGTGCTCGATCTTTTTCATTTTCATACGATCAAATTTTTGTAGTATTATCTGCCGTGGTTTATGAGCAATAAGAAAACTATTAATTTTTTATTCCTTTGAAAAAAAGGTGTTTTTTTCTTACGTAGTACTGTGGGCGTGTTCTTCGACCGATTTGACCCATTTTCAATACCAACCTCCGTGCGAGAGCTGCCAATGTGTTTATCAAATTTGAAGTCGACAGCTTCATTTTTGCGACCAGAAGAATGTTTACAATAGATAGAAAGACGGACAGGCGGACAGACGGGCATGCTTAAATCTATTTTGAATTTGATGCTTATGAAGATTATATACATTTTGTGGGGTCTACTCTCTGGGCGTTATGAACGTTTTGACAAATTGAGTATATTTCTGTGAGTATGAATGACCTGTACCCCGAGGGTTAACTATGCTGAGGTAATGAAGAGCTCAAAAACAACGACCGTTGCAAGTTAGGGCTAGGAGCCCTCGACCGTGTCAGCATCGGTGGACGCATCAACCGCACCAAGCGTGGCACCTCTAGTTGCCCCGGACTGTTCTCACGATGTTGTTATTGCCTCTGTACCATTGATAGGGACCAATGAGCGAATGAATGACTGTGTGTCCCTCGTGGAGGTGTTACCAAACGCTTCACAGGGGACCGTCGCTGATGTGGGTTTCCATCAGTTGAGGGTGGTACCTGCAAGAAAATCTATTCTTATATCGCGGTTATCGTGCTGCAGCCGCAAGAAAACGATTCTGTAGTACTTAAGTAGTAAGCTTTCAGTGGAGGATGCGAGAAAATGTAGCGTTTTTAAGTTTAGTTCAGCACGTCGGAGAGATATTGCTTCCTTTGAAATTAATGCTCCGGCAACCCTATTTGCACGTATTATGTCGGTAAAGTTTTGGCCACAATGCAGTTTTATTAAAGAATTCGTACGCGGGCAATAGAATGTCGCTCCGGTGATTTTGGAGTAGTCAGCTTATCAGGCAAAAAACTAATAGATAGCTGCCATGTATCAGAGTGTGCGTGGTCTTAATACGAAAGTACGCAATGTGTTTGTAACTTCTGTTAATTCTGATTATCTTGTGGTAGCATTTACAGAAACCTGGCTAAAGCCGGGGATATTTGACGGAGACAATTCTTGCTCGGAGTTTGAGATCTTTAGGTGCGACAGATTGCACAAAATTGGTGGGGGAGTGTTAATTGCGGCCCTTATCTTTAGTTAGTCCTTCTATGTCTACAACTGTTGAGTTTGTGAACGTTAAAATAAAACTGCGTACTTGCAATGCGTATATTACATGGTCCTACATTCCTCCAGCGTCTGATATTGCGGTTTACCTAGAATGCTTGGCTTTGATCAAAAATATTACTTCTTGTCTTAAACAAAGTGATACGTGACTTTAATCTGCCCAATGTTTCGTAGCATTTTAATGATGAGCTTGGATGTTATATCCATTTCCATGATTCTTATCCATTAATATATAAAGAGTTTTTCGATGGCGTCCAGCGGTTAGGTTTGTGTCAGCTGAACAGCATCTTTAATGTGAATAATTAATTGCTTGACTTAGTATTTTGCAGTGATACCGATATATCTGTATTTCGAGCGGAGCCCTTTGTTTCGCCTGAAGATGGGCATCATTCTTCATTGTGGCTGGCCGTAAATTGTCTAACTGGCAACGGACCGTGTAACCAGGTGATCAGTAGCGATCAGCGTTTATTTGCTAAAACGAATTACGTTAATTAACTTAAGAGCTTGCTGGTTGGAGTACCTAGCTCAGTAGCTATCTTTCCGATCGCATCCAACGGGTGGCACTGAATTCTAGTCAATCTACATATTTTGTACGTGAAAGATCTTTCGGAGTGAATTCAACATTTCCCATATTTTAATGTTTGCAGACGACGTTAAACTGTCCGTTTCCTTTGCCGGTTGCGCAAAATCAATCCGTGCGTCATCGGGCAGCGCGGCGTAGAGCCTTCATAGCAATGTACCCACCTTAAATCCTCACAGAAATCAGTCCCTCTCCTTTGACTCATGGTGTGCAACCAATGGTACGGTGTTGAATTCAAACAAATGTAAGAAAATGTCCTTTACATGATGTAATACGATGCCTACTTATTATCGTATTGACAATCACATCCTGGAAAATGTTTGCAATTACAAAAACTTAGGAGTTGTTTTGTTTTTTTCAAAACTCAAGTTTGACAGCCATATTGAAGTGTCAGTTAATAAAGGTAGATACCTTTTAGGATTTATGAAAAGATTGTGGAAAAAATGTAAAGACCCTTATGTCACGAAGCACGAAGCACGAGGCTTGTATACTTCTTTAGTTACACTAACTTTTGAATGCTCGTCGGGAGTTTCGCTTCCTAGTTATAGACGCCATATTGATCTCTTGGAGTCTGTTCAACGGGACTGCTTAATGTTTGCCTTGCGAACTTTGGGATGAGATCTTGCTCTATATCTTCCACCGTACAATAATAATAGATTGAAGCTCATTGATTTGCCTACCTTTGAAAAAAGGCGTGAAATATTGTGTGTAATCTTCCTCTTTAGGCTAATAAAAGGTGATGTTTATTCGCTGGCTTTCTCAGAACTTGTTGATATTCATATCCCTAGTAGGAAAGCAAGACGTTTTGTGTTCTTGCACCTACCACAATGCCGTATCAATTATGCATTGTTCAATAATCGTTTCGGGTAAGATGTAAAATGTTCAACGATTATTACCACTTACTTGATCTGCCCATTTTGGCCGTTAATAAGGTAAAAAGCGTTATAAAAGCGTAACTAACTGCTAAACATCGTTTTAAATTATATTGTAGCTTACATTCGGCTAATGAGTTGGTCTGGAGCGGAATCTAATTAATTCAACAGATAAATAAATAGATACCCGTCATCCTTCAATGATGAGCATAAAAAGAAAATACACACAATAAACGATTTTTTCTGAATATTTTTGATCGGTTTATTTTCCTCCGGTGATATCTACCAAATACTTGAGTGAATTTTTTTTTGAATCAAAAAAAAGTCTCATTTAAACGTGTTTTGGACATGAAGTCTACTTATTCCACTTAGCAATAATGAACAATTGAAAAGACCCAGACCCAGTTAAACCGCTCATACGATCCATGAGTATTCTGCTTTTATTCAGTGAAAACGGAATACTCAACTTCCAGTCAATTAGTTGGGTTCAATTTTATACCAAAAATATAGAAAAAATTAATATAACCATTTCGAATGGGTGTACAGCTAATGTCCTCTCATTTTTGTAAAGTTCGTGATGTTGTGTCTTCTTGTATGGACTATTTAGTAAAAGAACGGTTTGGGTTGTTGCCCTTGTAAATTAGACGAAGTTCTCCATTCCCAAAAGTTTCAAACTGGACACGGCACGCACATACGTACATGGCATGAGCGATCCACTGAATGGATAACACAATGTTTGAAATGCCGTCGGTACGGGCACATTAGCAATATTCGTTCGAGACCTCTTGCCGCTTTGCTCACGATTCGTAGCACTATTGTCTTCAAACCAAAAACTGTGTCAACTGTAAATGTAAAAAAACTTCCGTATTCAAACCAAACTAAGCTGACTGTCTAAAATTAATGCATTTTATAAAACATTTTCACAAAGTACAAAACTCATGCTCAATCTTCCTTTTGTTGATGCTGAACCATCCAAATCTAAGCGTTCTGAGCTCCTTCCACATTGGCATTCTCGTCGCAGATAAATAACGTATACCGGCGTTTCCTTCTTCGCAAACATTGTGCCTATTGAATCTTGCAGATGGCTTACGGACGCAGCTTTGGAAAATCTTTTGATGTTGAGCGAAACTATGGTGTCCGTTTAGATCCAATAATAGTTTCATTCCGGTTTAGCAGCTAGTAATACACTGCTGCACCTTGCTGATCCCACCATAGGCACAGCAAAACTTTAGGGCCATGAATATTCCGCTTCGGTGCTGATGTGAATTTTTATGAATGATGTGAGAATTTACAAAATGCTCTAGATATGCAAAACACATGAGATATTCATGTACCTCGAAAAACGGAAGCTATTAACGATTATGATGCACCCAAGTGGCGGGGAACATTAAAGAAGAACATCACAAGTATCACAATGAGAGTATTACCCGATGTACATGGGATTTAGTATAATTAACTTTCGCTGAAATCCCATAAGCTCTAAATGGATGTGTATGGTTAAAAGAACAAAACAAAGGAAGAAATAGATGAAAGTTGCAAAGTAAGCCCAGCTGCAAACTGGCTGGTCGAGATTACGAGATTGATTTGCAAGAAACCGTTTATTCTTTTCACCGTTTTCCCCAATCAGAATCCGGCTTACACAAGTCATTGACCTGTTTGAAAATTGAATTCGCTCACCCGACCTCACAGAAAAGAAAATATAGCCATTTTAAAACAAAAACTCTTAAGAGATGTGCGAGACTGCCACTCTTTGCATATTCTAAGAGCCATATCTGGCGTCTTGGCTGTATCCGAAAGATCTCCCTTTGAAACAACTAAGTAGCCGGTTACAGTTATGAATTCATTGTTTTTTGCCAAAGGATTGCCTACTTAAGGGAAAGAATTTCGTGGACCTATGCCTATAATTGAGCAAATCAACTCAATCACGGTGTGGGATTTTGCTCCTAATATCCCATTCCTGAATCAGTCTCCATGACAAAAAGGAAACCTAACCGATTGCAGTGTAAGGTACTTACACCGAATAATTGCTTTTTTATCAAGAAAATTGCTATGGAACACAGGCTGCTGGTGGAGCAATCGGTTACATGTCAGATTATTCAGTGATAGATGGAATACATATCGTAAAACCTTAAACTAGCGTTTACCGAATTATTTGCGATTAGTCACTCTACGGAACGGGCTATTGCAACACATACCAGCTTTACTCTTGATAGATAAAAGAAATCCATATAATAAACAGGTTTTTGCTTTCCATCCGATGTTGAACAATCTACACCCTTAAGCGGTCATTACACACAGTTGTCTTTCAATGCTTGAATGATGAGTATAAATAAATTGCGCGTACCAAAGTAAAATCGCTTCTTGTGTGAAATCAATTCTCTGGGATCTTTCTAGTCCTCACAGTGATGCTCATGTTGGAGAGCTAGCTCCTTTTGCTACGGTTTATTTAAAGATTAAATATTAAAATTAGTAACTTTTTTAATTACCCTTATTGTACTTCTAAAAAAGTTTGCTGCCATGATGAATCTTTTCGAGAATCTTACGCGCAAAAGATCTTGTGTGAACTTGGGCTCACCACATCCACCGCAAGGCCGCGGCTCGTTTTGGCAGGAAGACAATTACGATGCTTTATCCCTTTGGTTAACATTTATTTGTACTGATTTCTATCACGCCCCTGCTGAGCAACTTTTCGGTTCGTACGAAGATGTAGAAAAATAAGTAAGAACATTATAGTGGAGTGCAGGCCTCCATTAAATAGCCTACACCACCCTACAGTTGCATATAAAGATTTTGTAAAATAAGATGTTATATAGCAAGTGGTTGAAAAAGCGATTCGATCCAAACTTTTTTCTATAGCGTTCGCGTTTGGGCCAAAACACGTTCGTGTACCAAACTTCATCGAAATATCTCAAAAATTGCGGCCTGTAAGTTGAATACAAAAAGACAGATAGACGGATGGACAAACGAACAGATAAGCTTAAAACGAATGAAATTTCAACCTGCAGGTTGAACACAGAGGGACAGACAACTTTCAAGATGTTAGGATTGAACACAAAAAAATAAGACGGACAGATACAAAAGCTTAGATTGATGCAAAATCATTCTGAATCAATCGGTATAATAAATCTATTTATCTAATTTATCTCTGGGTTTTACATACGCACGCACAAACTTAATATACCCTTGTACCACTAGTGATACAGGGCATCAAAATTATTCGATGAATCAATCGTTCACAACAAAAGAGGGAAATTTTCTCTAGCATATTGACCAAAAATAAACTACTTTTTTCTGGACCGAGGCAATGACAAATGTAACTTATATGTCCAGGTAATAGCATGTTATGATTATACTCAATACATGTATGTATTTATTTTTAATATTAGAACAAATTCGATTTTCTAATAAAGCAAATTAGTTTCCCACGATGAACATCGTTTCTTTGTTGTAAAGAGGTCAAAGAGGCCATCATGTAACTTGGAAAACTGAAAGAGATTCTAATATAATCAAATCTGTGATAGATGACGTGAAATGAGGACGAGATGTTTAGCTGATTCGCTAGTATTATTAGTTTATCAGGAGAGCCTATTTTTGAGTAACGCCCTTTACTTATTATTTAAGGCGGTTAACCGAAAAGGCCGTCAGAGCGCTCTTTGCTTGTCAATATCTATACGGTAACATATGGAGTATAAGCCCAAAAATTATGTACTGGTGTTGTACTACCATAATCCTTCCTATACTAATCTACGCAGTTTCAGCCTGGTGGTCTAAGCTAAAAGGAAACACGCGGAAACGAAGCTCAATCTCCCGCTTGCATCGGCATTACCGGGGTGATGAGATCCTGCTCCTTGAATGACCTGGAAATACCATTTCTTCTTATTGCTATGGACAAACAGGCTTGCCTGCGCGCACTTAGACTCACGAATCTCGATAAACTGAGACCGGGCCGCCTAGAGGCATTGGAAAATTTCGTGGACGAAACTTTTCCACACAACTGTTGCGTCGCAAAACTAGTGCTTCCCCAACGGTCTAGACCGCCAACGCCAGCAGAGGGCTGATCTGAATTTATTCCGACAGTCAAGCTGCCATAAAGGTGTTAATCTATTAAATGATAACATCTAGCCTTGTGTTGGAGGGCCTTCAAATAATAAATGGGCTAGGCAAGCACAATATCGCGCACCTAATACAGTTGCCTCGCCATTCGGGTATTGAGGACAACGAACGCACTGCCTGTCTACCTAAAAGGGGAGCCCGAGGGACCATGATAGGTCCTTTTCCTTTCTGCACCGTACCAAGAAACCATATTAATAGACTGATATCGCAATGGGTACAGAAAAAATAGTATTGGCCTTGGAAGCAATGTGCAGAACAACGGCAAGCAAAAAGATTTATAAAATCTTTCAACGTAGCACATAAATTACTGGAACTAAGGAACGACCTACGTTTAATTATAGGCTTCTACGCGAGTCATAATTCTCTCAAGTACTACTTGAAAACCATGGGTATCTTCGGTACCGATTCATGCAGATTCTGCCAAAAGACGAGTGAGCCTTTCCATCAAGTTCTATGTGAATGTGAAGCCATCTGTAGAGTCATGCACTATGTGTTTGGTGAGCATTTTATAACGCCGGACACGGCATGGTGCCCCAAACCAAAGAACATGGCAGGATTCAGAAAAATCCCAAAATTGAAGGACTAGAGGCGCGGGCAAGTACAATAGAACTTTTAGGTCGTGGTACGGATTGTCCACACAATTAATAATTACGAACCTCACAAATATCATTTGGAATGGCACGATTCATTTTTAAATATACTTTATCATAAGTGTGTTGGCAATCATGAGTCTGTAAAGTTTTTCGACTTCCCAGGAATTAACGGCCAAGTCTGATAGAGGTTGAAAGTCAAAAACGGGATTTATTTTATGGAAAATGTGGTTAGGTTTGGCACGCACAATTTCTTTAAATTCTTCGTTTAGTTTTTGAAAGATGGATTTGCGAATTGCCTGAATTGCTTCACTGGGAGTATATTTGACGGACAAAATTGTACCATAAAATTGAGCTCTTTTTGCATAAAAATCGCCTTTTTCATGTAAAAAAAAAGCAAAAAAATTAAATTCGGTCGCGACCGAATCTTTTACAACCACTACCGTTTACCCCAAAAAAAGACAAAAGAAGTAAAAAAACAAAACTCTCATGTTCCATAATATGGAATGAACGCAATTAATTTCTTCTATTTTCAAAATAAAAATTTTTGTCGAATAGCCATGTGGGCGTTGTAGGTGAGCCCCTTGAAAAGTTTAGGTCATTTCCAAATTCTTTTGCAAATTTATAGGCGATATCTTCAGTGGCTAATGGGAGAATTTTTACCACAAATACTACAAAGTTGCGCAAACAGACAGATGGACAGGCGGACATGTTTAGATGCATTTAAGATTTGAAAAACCTTATGGGGTTTTTGAAGCTTCTTCTGCGCGTTATCAAGGTATCAAGGTAAAAATAATTAAATTTTGATACACTATAATATTGGGTAGGCGTTATCAATTTTTTTACTTTTTGAGCAGAAATGCTACAACATCGCTTGTAGAATGTGCGTGCAAATTATTGTATGTTTACTCGCTATATTTTATGACTGATGACCAAAAGCTAATTTTCCTTTCTTCTTGAAAAATAGATTCTTAGTTTACGTGATGCTTCGAACGATTTGGCGTATTTTCAGTACCAACCGGCGTGCAAGAGCTTGCTCTGTTTCTGCCAAATTTGAAGCCGATGGCTTCATTTATGCGGCCAGGAGAATGTTCGTAACAGGCTTTACACAGACGGTCGCATGGGCTGACGGACATGCTTAAATCGACTTAGGAGTTCATGCTGATCAAGAATATATGTACTTTGTGGGTTCTCTGATGCTTCTTTCTGAGCGTTACAAATGTTTTGACAAAATAAATATACCTCTTATCCTTCGGTGATGGGTATAGAAAAGCCATAGTGACCAGATATACATACATACAAGGTGACAGTCCTCAATGTGAGATTCGGATATCAAAAACATATATTGAGTATCTACATCTCTACATCCAAGAGTCTGACTGGATGTCATATTCCAGACAGATGCTTTACCATCGAGTAGCTAGACACATTATGCCCGACCGAACCCTCAGGGACATATATATCATAGCCATTGTTGTAATACAGAGCAAGTTTTTGTTGACATGTTGTTTTGTCCTCACATACGAGAGATTGATTCATCGTAGATGTCGATTCATTATTAATAACACTCCAGAGAGGGATTGAATTTATCTCATCAGAAACATGACGGAATTTTTGATAACAAAATGTGTGTAGCTAGATGAGACAACACCGCCGACAGACATAACTTTCTGGAAGAAGGAAGGATTCATTATCTTAACCTTCTTCTTAGCTTCTTAGCGGCACAAAAATGAACTCGTTCGGAGACGGGTGATTGAAGATATGTTGAGGAGTTGAGGCTGTCAGTCCGGTGTCACATTTTAAAATTCCATTTTTACGCGATTGTTAGTCGTGAGTTTGATAATGCTACGTCCGGATTGACAGTCTTTGACGGCTTTCTCGCAATGACCTTGAAGAGTTAAACTATAATTTAATATTTGGCAAAATAAATTGTTTTTTTTATTGCTAGGGTTAAAATATAAATAAGATCGGCATGTGCATCAATAAAAATCTTAGCTTTTACCGAGAGAGAGTCAGCGAACACTATTAAAAAATCGGCAGCATTTGTCTATTACTACTAAACTATCTTTTACCATGATTTTTAAAAATCATGGTTGAAGCTTTTTTAACTGTTTTATGTATAAGAATAATTATACGGTAATCGTGTCACTTATCAAAAACAAGCAGTAAGAGAGAAAGAGAGAAAAGGAAAAGTAACTATTTATATATTGTCGTTAGACACACAAAACATAGGAATCCATTAGCCCTTAATGAATATTACTTGCCAATCGATGATATGATTCGATTCGATATGCATATGCATATGTAATTTTGTTGAATTTATACGTTCCGTTACAAACGCCCCAATCTTTCCGTAGCTTTATTGCTATTTATTACTTAGTATATCTAGGCTAACATACATTCTTAGATGAATAACACAAAATTACTGTCCGTTTAACAAATTTTTCCGCTTATATCGTTTCTTCGGTACTACAATTAATCTGTCGCTACTCATGCACTTATTTGATTATAACGCTTTTGCAACAGTTTCGTATATAACATACATATACAAATAACAAGCTGATAATAAAACTTAAATGAACTCTGTGCGTATACTGATATACTAGAGATATATCACGTCAACCAAACGTAAAATAAAGATCAGTTTAAAGCAATTTCAATACGTATTTATATTAGAACTTATTGTTTTGTTTAAATCAAATTAAAATCCTTTCTTTCGCAATGGGGAACGTTTTTGAAGCTTATGAAAAAAAAAATCTTTTAAATTTAACATTTAAAGTTTCAAATTCTGCAAATACTTTTATATATAAGAAATATTAGACATTACTTATGCATTACTACTATCATAATTATTATTGTTACTAATTGCACTATTATCTATATCTGTGTTATCGGCCGTAGCTTCGTCTACAGCCACTGAAGTGGTGACATAACCTTTTTTGTTACCTGGTAGTAAAGATGAGACCGAAGATGATGATGGTGTCGACGATATAATTGACGTCTGTACTATTGGTGTGGGTGGGGATTTGTTTGGGGGTAACTGGTTGACAGGACCTGACATTTGCATGTGATACCTCAAAGTAGCAATGTTTAAATTAAATTAAAGATAACGACATAAAAAAAGAATTTAATTTCTTACTTGTAAATATTTTCTGTAGACTCAACTACACCCTGAGTCAAATTCAAGCTCCGTCCTTTAACGCCCGTTTCTTTGGGAGGCGGTGACCACCAATTAAACATTCTACCCACAACTGGGACATGGCGCAAGATTCCTTCTTGCCATAACTTTTCTTCTGTTTCTCGCCTTAAGTCGGCTATAGCCGTTTCGATCCCCTAAAATGATATTAGATCTGCTATATCCTTTTAGGCAATTGATAATTACGTAAATGAATTTACCTTTTTTACAATTTCTGACATTGTATCCAGTACACGAGAATTTTCTTGAACGTTTTTACCCACTGACACGACCAGGTCTAAGAGTTCTTCAACATCGGTTTCGTGTGTTACCATACCGAATCGCACACAAATTAAACCGTCAGAACCTTCGCCAAGAGAAAATGCATTATCTGTTGTCTTTAGAGCCTCAACTAGGTTCATGTTTAATTTGTTCAATTCAGTTTTGGCCTGATCTGTAAGTAATGTCTCCCAACCTTCGGGCACGAATCGCACACCACCCATACCAGCCCATTCCGGCAAATTTACTAAGCGCAACACTCCATTTTTCTCTACCAAATCTATAAAAGTGGCCTTATGTTTTATTGTAGCCCTTAATATATCCACATGTGACTCTAAATTTTCAGCGAATTGCTCAATATTTTCAGCAGTTGGCGGTTGTTCCCCTAATCTCAATTCAAGAGGACAATAGCGTATGCAATTTCCATGAGTAGCGTGTTCCACTACTTCAAAATTAAACTGCAATAAGTGCTGCGGTTAGAGGATTGAGCAATAATTTATTTGGTAAACTTACATTTGGGAAATCCCGTTGTAATATTTGTCCCAACCATGAATTTAGACGATCAAAATAGGAAGCATTATTATTTTTCTCAAAAGTTTTTGTTAGGTCCGGCCCTTTAGTGTCGTTTTCAGACGTCATAGCTGTAGATATATTAACACTGCCGTCAAACTGGAAAACTACTACCGGCGAAACCACATCAAACAGCAACTGCGAATACGTACATAATTTTATTAGATGCCACTTTCAAACAGCCAAACAAAACTTACATTAATATCCAAAGGTTTATTAATAATCTCCGTGAGAGGGGTGCTAGATTGTGCACCTGGTGCCCTGCTCTAAAGTAAATTTTCAATCAACTGTCTCTTAAAATATAAGTTTGGGGAAAAACGTACCACAACTCTAACACCTTCACATTTAGAGGTGATTTCAAATAGAATACTGCAGGTCTGGAATGCAACGTGGATGCGACCCGATATCGAATCACGTCCTAAAGCTTGTAAACTTGTCCATAATGCTAGTGAATTAAGACGTTTTGATAAAATGTGATCAAATTCAACAGCACTGACATCATTCTTTTGTTGGCGGTGCATCAACTAGGACATTTCGACGTTAGTTAATTTCAAAAAATTTTTATCCGACAACTTACAACGGTTGGTAAACTGGGAAGACCTAGCCAACTACCAAGGTTCAAAATAAGTGAGTCTACCACAGAGCTTATCTAAAAATGTGTTCTGCTTTGAATGTGCATAATTTTTTAAACATTACAAATTACCAA
Source organism: Glossina austeni (assembly GCA_000688735.1). NCBI lineage: Eukaryota > Metazoa > Arthropoda > Insecta > Diptera > Glossinidae > Glossina > Glossina austeni. The sequence continues at coordinate 3,603,810 of KK502400.1, forward strand.
TCCCGGCCCTTGTGAACATGCAACAGAAGCTAAGCCGTGACCAGTAGCATGCAGCCACATATTATAAGTATCGCAAATGTCTCGCATTCTTATTAAATTGTCGACATAGCCGTACAAAGAATCCCCAATGTCAGCAACCACTAAAAGGGGCGTTCGTTGACCAGCTAAATCAATTTGAATTTGTTTTTGCAATGCCGACAAATCCATTGTGCCAAAAGTGTTATTGGTGGAAATAAGGCGAATTGCATCTAATGGTATACCCAACTGCCGACATGCATACTGCAAACGAATGGGTGTTGTATTCTCAGATATATAAAAGCATGGATGTGCCAGAGCTGGTATACCGCCCTCAAGATAGCCAGGACAGCGAGCAATTATTGCTAATCGTACAGTGCGCAGAGTTGCTTCTGTATTGTCATTATGAAAACTACTAGAGGCATCAACAAAGCGAAATAAAGCTCCTAACCAATGCGTGGTATCACCAGCAATTCTGGCCGTTATTCGTTTTAATTGGCTGCGATCTAAATGCGATAGATACGCAACTATGCTGTGAGAAATCAATGCTAGGTGAGAGACGTCATCCAAAGCCGGCAAAGGAAATTCTGAATCATCATCGGATTCGGTATAAGAAATAAGCAATTCCAATGATTTAAGAATTTCCGATGGCGCCTTACGGTCTCCATGTAATACAGCAAGAACTTTTTCAGAATTTACTGCGGTGTCTGCTGTGGTATTAGCTAGACTGTGCTGACTTGCGATAGTATTAACTGCCATGGGAGTTGCTTTTACGCTTTCTAAACGCTGCAAAACTTGCGAAGTCTTTAGTTCCAACTCAGCCAAGCCGGATCGAATCTATTGCAGTGACAAAATAATAATATCGCTTGAAAGCAAAATCAACAAAACGTCAACTAAAGTGGAGGTCAGCACTTACACTGGATGCAGCTATCTCGTTTACACGGGCCTCTTTCTTGTCATCGATTAGATTGGTGTCTTCATCACTCATATCTGACATCTTTGGTTACGATTTTAAACGACAGATTGAACGATCTACAATCTTTAATCCTCTATTTGCTCTGACGTTAACTGATCTTAAATATATGAAAACATAGCACTTTCTAAACAAAACGGAAAACTTTTTACAATTTCGGCAAAATTACATTTTTTTTTATACTCAACACGTCAACTACAATATACTTCTAGGGTTGCTAAGTGTGCAACGAATTACATTTGTATCGCGAACGTGGTTACCTATAAAAAAAAGGAAATAGTTGCGTATTGACCTACATGTACATGTACTTTACATGTACTTTACTTTGAATGTTAAGATTTTTTAAATGTAGACTTTCTTCGGATGATGTTGAAAAGTCCGCGCATGGAATAGAACGGACGGACAGGCGTAGAATTCGTTATATTAAGCCTTCAACGAACTCGTGTTTGTTTTTGTACAACGTACGAATGCGTTTGTGCCACAACGGTATAAGCAACTTTGAATGCGTGCTTTCCCACACTCCTTCGACTACAGATATTGAGATTATTTCTCGCCAAATATTAAGACGCATGTTATGACATTATAAGCATATACACAGTGGAAATTATTGATGTTCTTAGCGAATCACCTGCTTCCTTCAAATCCCAGTTTCAACAATCTGACCTGAACACCTTGCATCGCAACATCGCTCCAGAGACTTTCTTGCGAATTGAACCGCAGTAAGCCCAATTCACTCCATTCTCAGCATCTATCTTCATTAAAGTGGCTTACGGATAATGCCATAGCATAATTTAATTTGTCTTCAGCAATAAACCAAATTGAGTTTCGAGTTACGTACGCTACACTTAAGACATGAACTTAATTGAAATTAAATTTTCATGTCTACATGAGTATATACGGATACGGATATTTTTAAAAATCAAAGACGCCCCAATTCCGCTTTTAGATATTACAACATTTAGCAAAATTTATACATTATCATATTGTATTTAAGTGTTTCGAAACATGGCCATTTAATAGACCTAATCGATAACAAAACTAGATTATTAAACAAATAAAAATTTTATATATGTTAATAATGACTGTTGACAACATCAGCATCACTGAATTCACGTCCACTAGTGTAATTTAACTACTGCGACAAATTATGTAAAAAATTTATAAACGAAAATTTAAGGCGGCCGAAATCTTTATAGCGTTCAATAACTACAGATGACTCAGAATTATCCGTAAGTATTGCTTAGTATTTGGTCGGCGGAAAATAGCTGGAACGATTATAACGATAGGAACCGTACGAACTGTTTGCGTTAGCGTTCACAGACGCTGCCAGCGGAGATGCTGAAATGGTAGATGTAGCTGGACTCTTCATGGCGAGATTTGGCTTTTCACATTCTTCAGCTTTATCTAAATCATCTGTGATCAATTCTTCTTTTTGGGAATGTGCGTTTGCACTCAATGGGGACTGGGACGGTATATTGTCTGGAGATGCAACTAGCGGCTTGATAGTAGAAGTATTGGGATTGACGGTCGGGAAGTGGCTGACAGATGGCTGTCGGCGCGATCGATTAACGGCTTCTCGAGTCGCTTCGAATTGAGCTGAAGAAGAGTCCGGCTGGTTATAGGTGCCGCCCGGTTTACCAGCCGAAGTCGCTTTGGCATAATTAATAGCATTATAAATTTCACCAACTTGGTGCTGCGATTGTGGTTTCTGAGTGGGACTTTCTTCAAGCCCGTTTGTCGAGGTTGGGTTATCGATTCGCTGTTTAGAAGATCGGGGAGAATTATCTATAAGACCCAACTTTTTCATACGCTGACGTCTATGCTTTTCGTGCAACTCTGTGTTATTGCGGTCATGGGGTGAAGTGAAGTACTCTTTAGGCGGTGCTGGGTGACGAAAAGGTACGGCCGGTATCGATTTTTTAATGAAGGCTCTGTGTTCCGCTGATATATTTGTCCAAGCGGTTTGATCATAGGGTATACGCTTTTGGAGCGCTTTGTCAATCAATGTAATGTCACGAAATTGATCAATACTTGGAGGGTGATGCCACGCATTCAAACGATCTTTAACTGTAAAATGTGTCTCCTTTTTCGGGGATTTGGCTTTAGCGCCGGCCGACAGTCGCCGTAGAATTGCTTTATCAATCACCATGAGATCGTTGAGCATCATAGAGCTAAATTTTTCAGCGTCTTGAACTGAGCCTAAGCGGCCTTCCACATTTTGGTTGCGCGACTCTACCAGACTCTTGGTCAAGGTTCTGTCAAATTGACCAGTATTAAAAGAACGGAGCAAATAATTAATTGGGTAATGCCTTTGGCTATGACGATCGTCATGCCGCCTAAAGAGGCTTGTATGCGAACTACTAGCACTCGAACCAAAGCGACGTGACCCATATATCTTGCAATTTGGCGATTTAAGCAATTTCTTGCCCGACCCAAGGTTTGCTACTGAGTTCTTCTTGATTTGCGTACTGTGCTTCTCTGCGGTTTCTAAAAGACTCAGAAGCTTTTCTTGTCTTTGAACGACCTTTTGTTTTTTAATTGGCTTCGGTTTGATTTCCGGAATCGTAATAGGTGCCTGATTCCTAAAGCTACGAATCGGACCCACGTTCTCTAACCTAGCTGAAGCCATTTTTGTCTGCTTAAGACCTACAACAAACAAACAAACAACATAACCTCAAGAAATCAATTCCTGTAAACTAACGCTTACCATTCCTGAAATTGTTTGGTATTTGCTGATAGATATTTTTTATGCATGCATTAACAATTTCGGTAGAATTCTTAGAAAGCACCCACGGCTACACGAAATATTCCATCAATCACAATTCGTATAAGAAAATTTCTCAACAAAATTTTTCAACATACCTTTAAATTCAAATTGCTGCGCACAATTTTGTTGATATTGCTACTGGTCATTTTTTACTTAATTGCGTTAATTTTTTTTGTTTTAAAAAATTACAAAATTATTATAAATACCACGAATGGAATACAATTTCCTAAATATGTGAATTTTTTAATGAGAAAACGAATTGAATTTGGATCGTTTTTTTCGTTATAAAGTAAAAATAATGGGTAAATAAATTTTTTCAATGATAGCACAAATGTTCAATACGCAAAGTAGTTTTTTGTAAAGTATAATTTTCATGTAAAGATATTTCATGGAACGCATAAAAGATGTGAAAGTCGATTCCCATCGCCATATATACGCTATCAAAGTTGATTTACCAAAGTCCATTTCCTTATGTTAATTGAAAAGGTCGTTGCGCTTAAATCACCTTAAGACGAATCTTGAAAATTTTCCATCTTGTTTAGATAAGCGTCTCAATGGGTCAGTTGCAATTTTTGGCTGATTTTGACATTGCTTCAATCTGTTAGTTTTTATTGGTGTAGTTCTGGAGGATTTTGTAATTAAATCGGTAAATATATATATGCTATGAATGTATGTTTATATCAATCAACTTGCGACCATCGTGAGAGCTCTGCTGTTAATTGGCGAACGGACGAACGTACAAACGAATATTTAAGGTTATTCAAGAATTTGTTTGCTTTAGGCGGTTTTTATTGTCAATTGTTGATTGCTAAGCAATCATTCCCTGGCACAATATCTTTTATACTAAGTGATGTAACGGAAAAAAAATGTCTCGAAATTTTCTTTTATTTTTTTCTTTCTTAAAGTAATTTCTTTTTCTTCGTTAAGCTAAGCTTACTTTAAGAGATCTAGCTAAGATCTTCTTCTTGTGGATATATAAAGGTCGCAACAATTTAAGTAGGAATTTGAAGACATAGGTACTAAATTCATCAGTCGCAAATGCTGTGTATTATGATTTCCGAAACTGGAAATATGGACCAAAGTTATACAGAAATAAAGTAACCTTGGACCACATCCACCAATGAGAGGTACAAAAGTACTCAACTTGTTAGAAGTCGAATGAAATAAATGAAAACATCATTTTGCGTTTAACCAATCGGCGATACATAGGTAAACAGCACTCGATAATTATCGTGAAAAATGCAGATATAGTGGAAACGAAGGAAAATAATGATAAAACTAATTATAAAGAAGAATTGCAATAAAATTGCCAAATTTAAGCGGCCAAGCATAGAAGAATCAAAAATTTAAGTTTATATCGTTTATGCTCATACATACAATTTTTTAAGGAAGCGCACACACACACGGATAGATCTGCGCAATACATTTTACTATCGTTCGTAGCTCGTAGCCTTACACAAACATGCCAAAGCAAAGTCGGTGATTGTGCTAGTGTAAGTTTTTTTCGCAGTACCTGCATGGAAGGACAGCTCCCTCATGATCATCTTTTTAAGAAAACTAATGAGGACACGGTTTTGTGCTATATATGTTATTTTTTAAAAAATGTTCATAACATTGAAGAATATATTCTCCTTTGTTTTCTCATCTTTTGCGCTGATTTAATTAGGGTTTTTGTCTCATTCTGATCTTATATTATTTTACCTTCATCCTTGCGTTTTTAGATTTCTTTTTTTTTACAATTAACCTATTATTAGTCACCCTGTTATTGATTTATGTATTTGCATATTTTTAGGATTGCAATTTATTTTTGCAGTGCTTGCTAATCCATCATAACAGTCACGATATGTGCATATGCATGTTCGCTATGTTTACGCTGTGTGCATTGAAAGTGGTTTTAGGATTTTTGGGCCTGCTGTGGATGTAATCCGTGATCTCAATAGAGAAATCAGTTAGACCTGCCTTAATTGCAAACCGAATCATTTTGTCGCGCGTCTCGAATGAAACAAGACTTTCTCGGCATCTCTAAACATTCGGAGTTATTTAACGGTTGATGTTATAAGTACCATCCTCCCGTCGAGGATCTCAAAATCGATGAGGCGAGAGACTGGGCTACTCGACACGTATCTTATCGTGATATAGCATTTCTACAACTGGAACTGAAATTCTCTCTGCCTTCCGCTCCTAATCGTCTCTGTTACCCTTTACTAACAATTGCTTTTCAGCTTCTGTTACCCAAACTTGTTACTACTCACCCGTACTGCAATAGGATTGCACTCTCCACTCTTTATGCAAGCACCTCTCTAGATCTGATGCTACTTTTTCGTAGTCTCTCATTGTTCAAATGTCTATTTCCTCAAATGTAGGCACTACTCCTTATCGAATCGTTAAGGCTGTGAAGTTTCGATTGGCTCCGCATCGTCAAATAGCATTGGCGTAGGACTAGGACTTTACCTATAAAATCGATAAGCAACTTAGTTGTGGTAGAGCCGCGAAAGTCAATCTTTATATCTCTTTTGGCCGCGGATACCTCTAGTAATGGCATAGAGATTTATTTAGATTCTGGATCTCGAAAAGTTAATTAATTTAGCCGGTATAGGCATTGTCAAGGGTAAGTTTCAATGACAAGAAGACATCTTGCCCCCTTTAAATTACGGCCCCATTGAATTGTTTTGAATTGTTATTAAACAAATCATTCTGGCTTTCTGGTAACTGTCGAAGGAATTTATTCCCAGAGCTAAAACCAAGATTAATGATAATCTGGCTATAATACCAGCGTCTCCAAAAAATTATTAGCTTCTTTTTCAACCCTCTATCAAAACGTTAGCGGAGTGAATAGTAAACTCTAAAGTCTTTATACTATTAGCTCTGTCTGCTATTTCCAAGTAATTGCATCTTGGGAGCTCCGTTAAAGCCGGATATCTTCAACACAGAATCATTTTGTGATCACTATCAAGTTATCTGTTAGAAATGGAAGACTTGGTGAAGTATCTTACTTGCTGTGGCATCCTCTTTTTCTTCTATATTCTCTACCAATTGGTGTTCAATTTCTATGTGTTGGTATTGTTGTATATTTAAAGAACATTTTCATAATATGTTGCTAGATAATACTTGTCTGGCTCATTATGAGCTGAGGACGTGTTAGGATTGTGTTAAGAGATTTCAACCTACTTTTTGTTATTGGCATATAGAAGCGAAATTTAATCGATTGACCCTCTCTTGCTGATCTAACCGTTTTTACGAGTTTTTTGCTTGATCTTCAAATCTTGCTTTTCTTAGGCTAATAATATACTGAATGGTAAGAGCAGAACTGTGATCCTCGTATCGTACTAATATAAGTGATCTCTCTTCTCCCGGAAAAATACTCACCATCTCACTTTTCAATATCTCGCTAAATGATTTTGTGTTCACTCTCTCTTACCATAATCTCAATACTGTAGATTTCAAAGTATAAACAGTTCCTTCTTAAGCAGGTTTATTGTCCATTGGTGTCTCTTACATGCAATTTCTGTACTGGGCTGAAATATGCTTTCCATCTGTCCATAGGCATTAATTAATTAACTTGTACACAGCATAGTTCGCGAAAAGTCTCAGAAGAATCAAGGATAAGAGAAGTAGGAGTAGTGACTCCTTTGTAGACTATCTTTTCTATTCCCGTTATCGATATACATCCCAGCGTTTTAATCTTGCTTGTCGCCATAATTATTTAATTAGAATAAGATTTGACGTACGACAAAATCCCAAGCGATTTTTAAATTTCCTTAATTCTAAGAGAAAAGTGCATGAATTCCCAAACGACACATGAATTTGTTTATATTATCGTTCCAATGCGGATAGTTATAATGTATTTCTTCACATTATATTTACGTAGGCTAAAGACCACCATGGGTTAAAACCTTCGTTTACTCCACACCCTGATGGCATTCGTTAAGGGCTTCATGTTGTAGTCATTAAAATCTTTAATTAATCTTTGCATGTGAGAAATTTGTTATCTACCTGGAAGAGTAGTTACATCCCCCACCCGTAAAGGCTGCAAATAGGCATTTAATTGAAGATCGTGGAAGCATAGTTAACTTAAATGCAAGACATAAATTATTTAGATGCGTTGTTACTCGCATAACACCGTCAGCCCAACATGTCTTTATCAAAGGTCGAACGATCTTCAGTTTTATTTACCTCTAGATCTCTACAAGATCCATAACTGCTATAGACTGATATTTATTTATTTATTTATTTACACATGAGACCAAGAGAAGTAAAGGAAAATAAAAATTCATGTATAAATAAATAAGAAAGAAAAAAACGCATGTACACATCTAGCACAGAGACAGACAACCGGTACAGATTCAAGTTTCGAGTGTTGCTCTGAGCTATGGCACCCGATAACCGTAAACGACACCAGTAAATTTTTGAATCATAGTGAAATGTTAAGTTAAGTGATAGTTAATTTAAACACGGCGTAGGCAAGTCGCGCGTATTAAACAAAGTTGTTTTGATGGACTTTAAAGAGTCCGATATTGAGATTATCTCGTATAAGCCATTTAGGTTTCTGCAAAGAACTGTGAACGGATTGAACTGCTCATTATATAAAATAATATTTACATTGGCTAAGCTTAAGGCAGATAAAGTCCCTAGAGAACCGACTATGGACATCAAAGTTTATCTCACCAAGCAATACGAACGAATCGATAGTAGCATTTATTAAGTAAATTAAAAAGGAAACACCAAGAATAAATCGACGTTTCCCAAGTGATGGCAAAGGCTAACAGAAGCAATCTATTTTGACAAGCAAGCAGAGAGACAAGCAAGCAGTGTTCCAACCCAGATTCCTAACGGCAAACAGCGAGAATTGCTTTTGAACGAATTCCTTTCAATCTACATAGTATCTATAGGGTGGGGAGCACACATCAGAGGCATACTCAAGTATTGGTCTAACTAAGCACATGTGGAGAGCCTTTTTGTAATGTAGGGACAATTAAGCACTTTGGACCACCGCTTAATGCCGACCACCGCTTAATGCCGACCACCGCAGCGCCGACCTAGCTTTACTTAAAGAGAGCTTAACGTGCAAATTAACAAACAATATTTTCCAATTTATGCGAATCGATGAAATACTCAGTATTGAATGACATCCTCGTTGAGAAAGAAAGCTTTTTGCATTTTTCCCGATTTAATTACACAAAATTTAACGAGCACCATGTAATCAAATTATTTAAGCCAATTTGAAGCTGATATGATTGCGATTCCAAGGAGAAGGAAGAAAACGGTTTAACACCGTCGGCGTACATTAATTAGGATGTGCGTGAAAATCATTGATGTCTAAATTAAAAAAAAGTTATCCTATAGAGCTGCCTTGAGGGTCGCCAGACATCGCCAGACGGGAAATTCATCCGAGATGATGAAGTTTAACAGTACCCCGAGTGATCTGTTGCGAAGGTACGAGCTTATCCAGTTCACCAAGCACAGAGGGAAATATAAATCTCATTGTCTTATGGCGTAGACTTAATATTCATAAACTTGAATAAATTCAAGAAACTGACTCTGTGTAGAAGATGTGCCTTCCACAGCTTTTACTTCGCTAGAAAAGTGGAGATTTTGTGTGTTAGGCATTGTTTTTATGCGTGATCTGCTCAATTGATCGGTAGAATTGATACATCGATCTTATTAAACGAAGTTCATATTAACGCACTTCGTCGTGTAACTAGCGCAAATCCTCAATATCAACTAATGTAGGCGTAATTAATGGCTATTTAATCTCTTCGTGTTCTTTGTAATAACAACTTTAATAGGGCTTATAAACTAATTTCTACACCGGGATCGAATAATATAATCAAAGAACGTGTATTCTGGAACCTTTAGTTTTCAAATAAATGGTTGCTGAATTTTGCTGGTTTTCGCCGATCAGTGACGTACAGATATTTTTAGGTGTAAAAGCCCTTTCACTTTTCATCTCTTATTTATATACTGTACACCACTTATGGTACAAGGGTATATTAAGTTTGCATAGAAGTATGCAACACATAGAAGGAATTAGGATAGAGTCACCCTTCGATTCAGAAACATTTCCACAATCATTCTGTGAATCTGTCTGTCTGTCTGTCTGATTTTTGTGTTCATTCTAAAGATCGCGATTTTTGAGATATCTTGATGAAATTTGGTTCACTGACGTTGTGTGGCCCAAGGACAAATACTATTGAAAATGGTTCGGATCGGATCCTTTCTTCGACCACTGCCCATATAACGACTTATTTTGAAAAGTTCTTATATGAATAAGTTTAGTAGTTGGTCCAGGGTATTTAATGATGGGCCGTGGCCCACTATAGTGTTTTTACTTGTCTTACTTATATAACATAAGTTTAATTTAATGGTCTTTTATTTCTTCTTTTTTTCTATCTTAATTTACTTTAAAGCACTTATGGTATAAGCTTTACATTTTATATTTAAGATTAGTTTTTACTCGGCTGATAGCTAATTGCAGCACAATCTTATATATATGTATAAATAAATAAATATGCAAATAAATAAACACTTTCCAAATCAATTCTAAGCTTTAACGGAATTTTTCTCGTCAAAAAACAATTCTTAATCCACACGTGAAATATCGATCTTTTACATTGTTTTGAAAGCAATAAAAGTGACGTTACTCAAACCACTTTAATTCGTAAACACATATACGAAATGACACTTAGGGTTGTCACTTAAGGGTTGGCACTTCTTCCAATGATCTCTTTGCCGAGATCGCATTTTTCACATAAATGAACGGCTCATCACCGATCATAAGACCAATGTATGCGTTTGCCTGTTCGTCTTTCCTTATCCGTCTGCTATCTGGTACTGCTGCCGTCGTGCATTTATAGCTATGATGCAATACTATTAAAATTGTTTGTAAGTACTTTTAATGTTTTTCTTCAATATAATGCCGATAAACTATGGTAAAGAAAGTTGAGCAGAAGCTAAGATTTTTCAAGCAATGCAAGAAATACTTCGCTGCAGATGATATCCGCATTTCATTAGAAAAGAGAGCATTTTTCTTCTGCCTTTAGTTCTCTTCTGTGAAGGTCATCAAACTCACTCAAGTTTTGATGGTGATCAGTGATATTTAAGAGGACTGGGGCATAGTTGGGCGTGTACTGTGTGTTGGCAACTTTGAAAGCGTTATTTCCTTGAGAAAGGATAGGTCAGAGTAGCTCCAGCTACGTAGTTAATGGTTGTCCCCAGTGATTAGAATGTCCAAAAGTAGGATTGCTCCTGCTACGAAGATGCACTACTCATCTGATTATCGAGATGAATGCCTTCTTACCTGACTGCTGGGTATGGCCCTTCGGGTAGTGTCGTGGTAGCTGTGGTTACCCCGAAGTTTCGTGGGGAATTATCCAAGAAGTGTTCAGATAGGTCTCGACGCATACTAATAAGCGAGGAAATGGCTCGCTCGCGCACTCTGTTTTGGTGCCTCAAGGTAGCAGGACGCACAACAATGGGGATTGTCCTATTCCATGGGGGCGTCGATTATCGCTTGGCTAAATAACTCGTGTGCCAACGGGTGCCGTGGGGTTAGCCCCTCGGAGGATCGGAGTAATTTGGGCGGTGATCTCAAGGATTGGATATAAATAAATGAGTTGTCCACCAGTCAAGTGTTTTAACACGACTACTCAGTATTATTAACCACTCATCTTAGAGATGCTCATATACCGCTCAGCAGACTACAGCGATTCCTTGTCATTTTCACTTCATTGCCCGCTATCTGCAGGTGTCCTTTCCTCATTTCAAGACGGCTCCGCTTTCAAACCAAAATTACATTAACATTATGCTTTCTTTCCGCTTCCCTATCTATAGTCCTAGTTAACCACCATTGTTCCGACGTATACAGACAGCTTTTTCTGAGTGCCTGTTCAAATATAAAAAGAATGTAAAGAAATAAAGTCCACATATTCTTGTATAGGTATTTTAGATGGATTTGATTATACACTTTTTTTATGGAAGTTTTAAAACATGTGTACAATAGTTAAAAAAGGGTTTTAAAAAATTCACATAATTTTGTTAATTTTAAAAATTTAAATTCTGTTTAATATTTTTTACAAATTTCAATAAGCGTTACTTAACACACGTTCGGTGCAAAAATGAGCACTTTATAGGCCGATTTATACTGTTTGCATGTCAAGTGAGGAAATGTTAAATGTTTTCCTTCGGAGATAACATTTATGTCTCGAAAGCCTAGATATCCTATAAATCACAGCGACAATTAACAGCCGGCAAACAGGTGAAAGAAAAGTATTTTATTTTTTCTTAATAGCGGTGAACGTTTGTTTTTAATTTATCGTCAGAAAAGCTACGCTTTAGCTTAACAAATGCACAAATGCTGCGCGGTGATAAGAAAAATGAAGAGGAAATGCTACGTCACAAAAATCGAGAAGAATCTTAAGTAAATTTTCTTGAATATATTAAATATTTTCATTAAATACTGCCTGCGAGAAGCAGGCATTACATGATATGATTTAAAAAGTAATTTTTTATAAGCGTCTATTAACATGCAAGAGGTCGAAGGTATTGTCAAAAATACACGATAAGGAGGAAACGGCCAAACATTGAATTAAGATGAAAAGATCGACAATGTAATGCAAAATCCGGAGGTATGTTATGCTTATGATGCGGCGTGATATTGTATATCGGTGGTGTTGCCATTGAACACCGCACCGACTTTCATAGAGTCCATCGTCAATAAAGATCGATTTTGTTTTCTAATTCATCATTACATTTTTTACGATAAATTCTTTTGGACAAAGTGAGTTCGATTTTCTCACTTGGGGTCTTAAATGCTTCGCATAAGTTCTCTTATACAAAATTTTCTTTAGCTAACGTTCTGTTTGAGTGTAGTAAAATTAATATATATCTGTGCTCTTTGACTGCTAAACCTGTATAGTTCTAAAGTAGTTAATTCAAGTGTATTTTTTTTTTTTTTTTTCGGTTAAATGCAATAAATGACCTTGAATTTTATTGATTCGGGCATTTTAACAAAACCAAAGTTTCACTAACTTTGTAATTTGCTTTCAAACATTTTATGTACGAGCACGTAAGGGTGTGTGTGAACGTATGTATATGCATCTACATGCTACAGCATCCCCATTACTTATCTTCAAGGTTTTATTATAGTTAAGGCAGCTAAAAGCTTTCTTCCACTTCCAAAAATGGAACAGAGCCGGCTTTTTTAAGCTGCTTTTGTTGTATTGGTTGGTCTTCCTATCGACATAATGACAGTAAAACGAAATACATTAAGAAAGGATAAATAATCACATCATGCTTTTCTCCAACATTTATGGGAGGCTTTAACTGTACACTTGTACATCTCGCAAACAAACAGGCAAGCATTAAATTATGCGTATCCTTTATGTCTTTTGTTTTTCTACTTTGTTTCGTGATTCGTTTTATCATTGCCGTCGATACGTAAGGTAATGCGGCAGGATGTTTAAAACATCATTAACATTTTATAACTCTGAACACAAATATGTAAAAAAAGTGTACAGACGCCTATATACACTACATGTGTATATGTATATGTTGTTATTTTGAGTGAAGGCTGAAGACGTAAATATTAAACAAATTTTATTATTTGCAACTCGCTTTCGGAAAAGTTTACATCCCATTCTGCACATACGCTCTATATGTGTTTTGAACGTAGCGCCCTTTAGTTTGAATACGATCGAGGGGTCTGGTAGCTGAAATATAAATGAATGGTTAATTAAGGGACCACATGACAAACATCCAGCCGTTTCGAATCAAAAAAAAACATGGCCAAGAAAGCGTCGAACCAATGGCTAATCAACGGTAGTTTGTTTCTGAAAATAGGGGTAAGTGGTGTTGAAAGATACCGTGGATCAAAACAACAATTCTAATTATTAAGGTGAACCAGCTGAAACTGTAAATCATTTCTTATCAGGCTTCATATATTTCACGAAGAGTCCTTTTATTGGAAAAACAACAGTACACCCTTTCCCACGGTACTGATGCTCTTAGCAGCTACAGCAGGGCAATACGAGATGTACTCACAATTCACAAGAGCAGAGAAACTCCATGACGAAATACATTTTAAGCGCATCGAAGGTATGGAGGGACATCTATAACATCTATAATTCTATCGAAAACTTTTACAGTTATAGGAAATTTTTTATTTTGCATTGAATTGAAAGTTTTACACGCATTAAATACACTCGCGATTTTAATTATCCAGATCATAGTTCATTCATTTTCAGTTCACGCACACTTGTGCAATTGCGTAACTGGAATATTGCGATTTTAAGAAAATCGGGTGGACACGCACGGACGTGATACGTGCAATCGCATGAGCAAACGCGTACATTAGAAAACAATAACATTCTGGAGAAATAAGTGAAACAGATGAAAACAGATGAAAACAGAGAGTACATGATATTATAAGAGCGTAAAATTACTTATATTTTCAACTGAATACAATATCTTGGTAAATGGTACACAAATTATTTGCTAAACTCGAATCGCTCATCGAATCGCAAAACCCATTCTTACATCCCGATTATTGCACTTTTTGACCCACTAGAGGTACGATTTTGCATCGACCTGGCATACAGGCATTTTTATGTTATGTGTTAGCTTGTCTGTCCATAAGCAATTATATTCACCCTGCTAGTTGACATTAGGCATTCCAAGGTGTTCTATGAAAAATGGTCTCGATCGTATAACTTTAACGATAACTTTTTATATAGCGTTTCCTTTATGAAAGAAAGCGTTTCGTTTATCGAAAAAAATAAAAATTGCGGTATTTACAATCTTCTCGCCAGAAGAATCCCTGCATGCTAGTGTTTCGGCATTTTGTATTAATATTCTTGATCGGATGGGCTAACATCCATATGACAATTCCTGCAAAAAGTATAACAATTCTTTATAAGGCAAGGAGATCAAGGTGATATTTTCGATTAAAAATTGCTCCATATGTGTTAACCGTCTCGAATTTGAACCATATAGGTCTTTTATTTGGAAGAAGATGCCATAAAAAAGTTCTCATAAAAATTAGGGCTCTACGTGTTAGCAGACCCTGAGGAAACTATTGGCAGATTAATGCGAACTTTGATACGAAAACTAATTTTGCCAAGTTTCGATGATCTCAGTTAACATATAAGGGCTCCCGCGAAACGTACGCCTTCACAGGGAAGAAAATAGAGGTTTACGCATTTTATTGGGCAAATAAATGAAGAATTCTATTAAGCGAAGTGGTCTTGCCCAACAATAATTGCTTTGTTTATTTTAAAAAAGCTAAATTAATTATTTTTCCAATAAAAGAGTACGCTTGTCTATGCTCAAGAACGAACGTTGGCTGCAGCCTCCACCGCTCCTACTTCATTTCTTTATGCTTGTTTCGGTTTAAGGCGAATGTCCGTTTGGTAGCCACTGCTCTATTTCCACCAGGTATATATAGTGTTTACATACATAAAGATATTCATATATTTATGAACATGTATTTATATGTTTATTGTATGTATTTATACATACATTTACAGTTATATATTTATGCATTTGTATATTTAAGAGGATTATTTGAAAAGTTTCCGACCTAGGAAAGCAATAGATGCTTGTTGCTCAATAAATTTTTATTCTTCTGTACATCTCATTGACTTGCAAGTCCAACCATGCTTCTTATACCCTTAATCGGCCTAAGTAGTACTTGGAGACTTTCTCTGCAAAATGATTACCAACGAAAGTGATGTCTTTAGTAATGTGACGAAAATCTTTGCTTACCGAGTGTAAACTTTTATTTTACGGCAGAACTCTAACCATAATTTTCGGCATGGCAAACGCTGCGATGTAACTCAGCGCCTTGTACTGATCAATCAAATTTTTCTGTTTTCTACAACTTCTGCTTCCAGCCTGCCGAGTAACGTGACGTGTAATATGGTACGGCAATGGTTTTCAGTGTTTCAGGATAACCGATTGAGGTAACTGCATGGGTGTTGCAGAAGACAGTTGTCATGTCAATCGAAGAGATAACTTTTGCTGATTGTCTCTCCGTAGTCTATTATTATGGCTGTGTTTTCATTTCTGAAATGTATTAATGAGTACGTATCGAACGCAGCAAACAAACTTTTGCGAACAAGTGTTGCTGTCTTTTTGTTCGGGGTGAAAACTTTTCAAAAAAACCTATATATGTATATACATTATGTTCTCCCTTCTATCTACAACTCTTCGTCGTTTCGAGGTACGTTTTCTTCAAAGTCGTTTGAACCTTCTGTCAGCCTACTTGGTCAGTCATTTTGAAGACGTTAATATAAATTCTCCTTTACTTTTGATTTAAAGCTCTTGGACTTGTGTTACAAATGTCACGGAGTCAGTTGTTTCTTTGGTTACTTTAAAAGTTTCTTTCGCGTTGCCTACAGTTTAATTTGTTATTCCATTTTTACGCATGTTTTCAGCAAAGATGACATCACGGTAATCACTTACTTTATTAGTAGATTTAATGCATAAACGACACAGTTGTGAAATGAAAAATCTCTTACCTATAGTTCATTAATATTCCTCGATTCCTGATTGCTTCACACTCATCACATTTCTTTACATTTAATGCTACAACAGAGTCCGTAATTAGCCAGTACTTGGTTGTCGTATTTACGATCGATCTAATAGCACTTCTGTCATCTATCCTTTAGATGAGTAGCGTTCATAATTTTTTCTTTAAATTATTGTTTGGATGCTTCGGGCTATTTCTACAAAAGTTCTCTTAGCAATCTCTCGGCAATCACAGCCTGTTGTGATTCATATTTCGTTGCTGCACAACATCGAACTAATTCTCTGTTTGACGCGCGATTCCTAAATTTGCACATACAGTTTGAATAATCAGAGTTTTTCGAAAACTTTGACGGCATTTAATAAGAATTTAATAAGAAAGACTAAAATTCTACGCGAGTTATCATCGATAAATGTCCGAAATGTCCGAACGGGATCTTGATTAACTGAACCAATATTGTTAAATTTTTAATACTTTCTCATGGACACTGCACTATTTATTTATATCTTGCACATCTATCTATAACAACGCCGTGATGATACAGTTGAAATTAACAAAAAATCTGAAGTGGCAAATGCACATCTTTCGAGCTCACAGTAAGTATAACTTTGTAACTTGTATTTTCTTATTAGAAAGATAGTAATAGAATGTATATATATATATATATATATATATATATATATATAAATCTGTATGGTTGCTATACATTCATATACGTACGTATATGTGTATTATTGTAGCGTATAAGGGAGAAATAAAAAACAGTTTAAAATAACATTTTTATGGAAACAATGACCCTTTACGGATAAAAGGATGGCCCAGATGATTGAATCAGTTTCAGTTTGAGTGTCAGTGTCTTCTTTTATGGATTTTATTATTCCAATTTTCACAAATAACACACAAAAGCAAGAAAATTGTAAAGATTATCTTCGAGCATAAACTCTCTAACATCTTTCCCCCCAATATATTTTCCTTTGATATCAACTGCTTTAGTTTACGCTGCAGGCATGCACGTTGTTCAATTTATATGTGCACTGACAGACAGAGAAAAGAAAAGAAAAAAAAGAAAAAAAAAAAGGAGAATATTGCAAGCTGTGACAATTTGTGTTCATGTAATGAGTTGGTAATTTTTTCGACCATTTCTTGTTTTGTTTCTGTTGCTGTCTTTTTCCTTTTTGTTTAATATTTTATCTAATAATAATCTCCAGTCAAGTGAATGAGAATGAATAATGAATTTTGTGCATAGACTAGAGTAGACTACAGTAGAGTAGAGTAGAGTAGAGTAGTGTAGTAGATCTTTAAAGCAACAATGCATTTGTTTGCGAGCGAATTTATTTAATCGTATATAACTTGGCACAAAGTTGGAATTTGATATGTTATTTATTCATTAAAATGTAGAGAAAGTACATAGAAATTCCATCTAACTACGCATATACAAATGGTGTGGGCTCGCACAGCTCTCCGCTTCCTGCAATATATTTCATTTGCAACATGCAAATTCTCACAAATACAGGCGCGTATATGTATATATATGGATACGGGCATTTAAGAATTAGAAAATGCCGTTAGTTATCTATAGATATATGTATATGTATGTAGGTAAAGTCATCCACTTATACAAACACAAAATGTATTACGATTTTTTACTTCTATGGTGTGGTGTGGTGGGAATGGTGTACGAAGGAATCTATAATAGAAGGAAAGAGGAAGGATGCATCTATCTTTTAAAGTCATGATTATCACCTTAGGACTTTGTCCGGACAACATAAGAAGTTCACTTTAAGTTTAAGTAATAGGGTCGAAATTCAATCGGACCATCATTTCACAACCAATAAAAATTTCAAAATTAATATCTTGCCACTTAGTTGCTCTTCGATAGGAAATTGTCGAAAAGAAACATATGTTCTGCTAAATTATTAAGATTTTGAAATAGACTTTACTTGAAACAATCGAATAATGCGAACATTTTCAGTAATTAAAAAAGTACGTCCTAAAGTCTACACCACTTACAAGGCGCAAGGCTTTATGAAGTCCAACTAAAACAAAAGCAAGGAGGAATTAAGATGGACTCATTGTTAATTCTACCAACTGGGAAAGTGGTTCTGAAATAATCTATGCGTGTCTGACCGTCCGTTCATTTCTTGTTATGGTATTGTATTGTTTGTTTGTATTGTGTGTATGGTTTGTTTGTATAATATGGAATTAGAATAGTACTAGTATAGTATAGTTTAGTACTAGTATAGTATAATATAGTATAGTACTAGTACTAATATAATATAGTATAGTTCTAGTATAGTATAATACAGTATAGTATACTATAGTATAGTACTAATATAGTGTAGTATAGTATAGCATAGTATAGTACTAGTATAGTACTAGCATAGTAAAATATAGTATAGTACTAGTATAGTATAGTATAGTATAGTATAGTATACTATAGTATAGTACTAATATAGTGTAGTATAGTATAGCATAGTATACTATACTATGTACTAGTATAGTATAATACAACACCGACAATTTAGATATGATGGAGCAGAATCACCATAACCTTCTAAACTTACTGTTTGGTAGGCTTCGGCAGCGAATCTTTTCAAATCAAACAATAAAAGTGATGAATGTGGAAAATACATTGAGCTCTCCGTGATTAATGTCTGTATACACTGAATAACTTCATAATACTAAATCGAAGAATGCTATTTTATGTAGGGAAAGGTCGAAGTTATGGAATTTTGATGCTTCGCAATACTTTATTATTTGCATTCATTTATTAAATATCGTTGATTACAGTACATGCAAACATCTCATAAAAACGGTGGCCACAAGTCGCGTTTGTCAAAGACTGCTTATGGTTGCGTAGGGTATAATATTTAAAATTTTTAATAAAATATATTTTCTCTATCCCCCATGGAGCCCCAATAACGTACACCACACAGACGCACAGACGGATAAATATGGCAAGATCGATTCAGAATTTTACTTTTAAGTATTGCAAACATTATGAAAAAATGACTACAGCCTCACCCTACGGTTGTGGATATAATAATAAATCTTTGTAAAATTCTCCATGAATATCTTTCATATATGTTTATACAATAAAAAGGTAGATGGTGAGAAAAACATTTCTGTCAGATGATGATGAAGATGTTTTCCAAAATATAATAACACATGACTGCTAAAAGAAAACGATTTCTAAAAGCTTCACCTTTCGCTGCACAACTAGGAATTTATTTTGATAGTGAGCCGTTGAGTCACTACCCAAAGAAGAATCCAATGGTAGAGTGATTAGTGGAGATGAGAGACCCACTCTTCCCAAAGCAGATACTGATGAGATATAAGTAGCGCTCGGCTTGCGATAAAGTGAACCGTGAACAGTACGAAGATTTGAAGCATTAGTGTGGAAGAGGACAATCACGCTTTACCCTTTACCGTGACTAAGCCATGACGGTGTTAGACACAAACACTAGACTCATTAAATTGGCCGGCCTTTTCAGCCACCCGCTTTATCTATTTTATCATAGTATTATTTAGAAAGTTTTCTTTGCTTTTCAAAACAATTTCTAAGCTAGCCGTTGACTAGTTTTACTTCAATGACGGACAAAATTTTTATAGAAGAAAAGATATCACATGACCTGTGAATGTGACAACAGTTTGAATTAATTTTAAAGTTTGTGATGTCTTTAAAATATAACTTCTCTGCCAAGCCCGTATTTTTACTACTTATAGGACTGCTTAACCCAGTGGTTGCCAACCTGTGGGGCGCGCGATACTGTTGCAAGAGGGGGGCATGTAGCTGTCTCCAAAATATCATTTTCAAATACAAACCAAAAAAGTCAAATAGGTGTCAAAAAAACGAATCAGCAGTACACGGAATCCACAATCCTCGCCGCGGATTTTTGGTGTACAAATGCTAAAACATCCAATTCATACTCTTCTTCGAATCGAAATATCTCGCTTTCGCGTTTGCAGCCGAGTACCGGTGGGGCGTGGAATCAAAAGATATGCGCTTGCAACATCCCGGTTATTCTCGTGCTTACTCGCGCCAAACTTCAGTAAACAGAAGCATCTGAGTGTTTCGGTTTCTTTTTTTTTGTTTTTTAAAGGGGGGCGCATTAATTTTTTTTTTAAAAAGGGTGGCGCCGGTACAAAAAGATTGGAAACAACTGGCTTAACCATTAACCAAAATAAGCGATTCACGTCGTCTCTATTCGGCTGCAAAGAATATTAAACTTTTGATTCTAGTGTAAATTTTGCTGGGATAAACGCTTGCGTTCAATAGATGAGTTCATTTTCTGCATTTTTCATTTACATTTTTTTTTTAATGAGCAAAGATTTTAATAAATTTAAAGAATGCAGTGAAACTTTCTTCAAATCTTATGACCAAACACCAATTATTTGCTTTAGGAGATGTTTTAAAGGAATATTAAGGTTTCTAAGCTTAAATTACGTTATCTCCAATGTCCAAATGGGGTCAGGTGTTCATCGATCAATTGTTTTCTTCAAAATCTTTGAAACCTGTAACGGTGCTTCTTAGCCGCGATGCAACTCTCGACGTCCGTTTCAAGAAATTTTTTAAAATAACCTTTCACCTTCTTCTTCTTGTTCTTTAAATATTATTTTTATTTATATTCAGCAAATTTGCTTACGATTGACGAGTTGTTAAATAATTTTTAAAAGACAACGACAAAAACGGCGCACGACATATGGCTGACGTGTACGATCCGATCCAGGATGGTAAAGTTAGCTTGCCCGTTAACTGCTTTCGTAAATGCACTTTTACTTTTCGCATTCTGATTTTTGTTCACGGCTCACCTTTTCAACCGCGGTTTCTACTTTTTGTAAATCAAAAACATTCTTGTACAACGGTACGAGCCAACTGGGCTGGCTAAGATGATCACACTTAAGACCATGCTCGCTTACATCGCTTATGACTTGCAGTGAAAGTAGTCATTCAAAGACAGCGGGTGAGCTATACTTTTCGCATTCTGATTTTTGTTCACGGCTCACCTTTTCAACCGCGGTTTCTACTTTTTGTAAATCAAAAACATGTTTGTACAACGGTACGAGCCAACTGAGCTGGCTAAGATGATCACACCTAAGACTATGCTCGCTTACATCGGTTATGACTTGCAGTGAAAGTAGTCATCAAAGACACCGGCTGACCTATAACACGATTAAGATCTATAACATCTATTAATTGGTGTTAATAGTTAAAGAGGGCGACTAAGCTAAACCTGGCCTATCTAGCTAGCTGTCCTCTTAGTGGCTATCACCTATTTGCGCAGTTAAAGTCTACAATTATATACGATTATGTACAAGATTATAGCTATTGCCATATGGATCTTTGGACACTATTTCTGCGGATAGGTACAATTGATCACATGTTGATAAGCGTATGAATATTCCGCATGTGATATTTCGATACGCGTAGTAGGCAAGATCGACAAGTGTGCGTGCGGATGTGTGCCCAGCAAAAATAATAATAGATATGGATGTATGACAGTTTGCCTAGTAACAGGAATTGAAACATGCGAGAGAGTTTAGTATTTATCGCGATCGGACGTGTTTTTTATAATTCGCTCTTTATCATGATAAATAAGAAAACGTAGATTCCAAAAAAGCTCAAAAAACAATTTTAATAGTGTACAAGTGCGCGCTAATGGCTGCACCTGTACCAAAAGCAGAAAAGGCGAATTTCCTTTTTCCTTTCTTTTCCTTTTTTGTGTGCTTCAGCTTTCATCGGTACAATGGGGCTGAAAGAATGGGGCATAAAGTACCAACACTTACTGTAGACACATTTCGATTTGGAAAAAGTTTATCCACTAAGCACACTTAAGGCGACATTTTACAAAAAGCTATCTTGGTCAACTGTCATCGACCGACGGCCGCGGAGTGTAACACTACAAAAATCAGAAGGACAACGCACTCAATAGAACTATAAAAAAAACCTATTACGAAAAAAATACATTCGTACAATGAATCATACGCAATAGCTAGAGAGCGATGGAAGGACGGCGGCAACTAATACTATGACTTGGTCACGCTGGACGTGAAAAAGGACTACAATTTGGATGTTGAATAGGTGCCGATAATATACGTGGGTAGGAAGATGCCAAGAAATGTCTGAAAACGTTCGACAAATCCCGATGCTACGATGTCTGTTGTGGATTACTCTGTATGACGCAGTGCTCGAGCTGCCGGTGGCTACAGGTGCAAAAATCATTAGTTATGACGACAAAAGTGCAGAAGCGATCGTATTACGAAACAAGGTGACCAATAGCGATCCGTTGGTTTTGCCATACAAAATAATTGCCAAGGAAGTTTATCGCAGAGAGCCTATAGCAGGAATAACCAACGTTGCGCATAACCGTGCAAGAGTCGTTTCCAAAAGTAGACCGACAGTTCAGGGCTAAAATATATTTGGCAAGACTTCTACCAGGCTGCATGACCACAAAGCACGGAATCCAATCAACATGTCGAACCCTGAAAAGGAACAAGTGAGAAAATTAAATTCGGTCGGGACCGAATTTTTTATACCCCTCACCTCTTATCCTAAATAAGACAAAAGAAGTAAAAAAACAAAATTCACATGCTCTATAATACGGAGTGGGCGCAGCTGATTTTTTTATATTTTCAAAATAAAAGTTTCTGTCACAGAGGCATGTGGGCGTTGCGGGCGTGTCCTTTGAAAAGTTTAGATCAATTGCAAATTCTTTTGCAAATTTGCTGGCAAGTATTACGAAGTTGTGTAAACAGGCAGATAGACAGACGAACAGAGGAATAGGCGGAGATATTTAGGTGCAGTTCAAACTTGAAGTTCGCCAAGAATTTATATACTTTATGGGGTTTTTGAACCTTATTTCAGCGCTTTATAAAGGTGTTATAAAAAAAAATTAAATTTTAATATACTGTAATTACTGGATAGGCGTGGTCAATTTTTTCCATTTTTGTCCACAAATGCTACAGCATCACTCATAGAATATACGTTCAAAATTTTGTACATTTATTTGCTATAGCTTATGAGTAAGGAACATAACACCTATTATTCATTCTCTTTAAAAACAGCGCTATTCTCAGTTTAAGTGGGTCTACGGGCGTGTTCTTCGACCGATTTGGCCGATTTCCAATACCAATCTACGTGCAGGACTTCTACTATGACTGCCAAATTCGAAGGGGATAAACTTATTTTTGCGGTCAGGAGAATGTTTACAACAGACATTACGCAAGTGGGCGGACAGACAGGCTTAAATCGTTTCAGAATTTGATGCTGATCAAGAATGTATATACTTTGTGGGATCTCTGATGCTTCCTTCTGGGCGTTGCAAACGTTTCGACAAAATGAATATACCGCTCATACTTCGGTGATGGTACAAAAAGTTTCAGAGGCCCATATTCCTGATTAATAGCAAATTCTGAATGGATCCAGATACATTCTCCTTCTCCGTTATGTCTATGGTAGACATTTTCCATCATTCCCAGTGCGCAAAAAAATACAATATCGTCCCCAGATTCGACAAAAACGTTGCCATGAATATACTTCTCATCCCTCGATGATGGGTATAAAAATACGTGTACACTAATGGTTCTTCGATCGATCCAATAAAAACATTTAACGTACATAATATACATCGGCATATGCGAATCTAGTAGAGTGGTGATTGTAAATTGGGAAACAAAAGTCCACTGTCGTGTAACTTTTGGTGTCCTGTTCCTATTCAGTATGAGAAAACAAAATGTTCCATGACATCATTATTTGAGCATTTGCTAGATCCGGCGAGATACGGCACTGTATTCAAAAAATCGGCTGTTATTCATCTACTATCTTGACATCATGTAAGCACCTAACAATCCCTAGTGAAAGCGAAGTTCTTCTTCTATCTTAAAGCACGCATCCTAGCTTTACAAAATCGTTTAAATTTCAACTAAAATTTGTCTCTTTCTTATCACAATCAACTGTAAATATGCTTGAAAGAAAGCCGAAAAGTTCCAATAGTTCATGAACATACATAAAACGTATAGACCACCAGTGGACGACAAACGTCAAAATGTCGAAAGGATCCTAAAGAAAACATGATACATCCTCGAAAGGAGCCAACTGGTTAGCACTTAGGTTAATGTTTTAGTTTGAATCTGCTGAGTTAGTATGAATGTAGAATGAAAAGCCACTTGACCTGGTCTTCCAAAACCCAAAGTTTTCATATTTGATCGGATTGTCTCTAGGGAAACGCGGCCAAAAAATTGTTTGAAAATTGTAAGTAAAAGTTTTGAAAAACTTTTTTGCTTGTGATTGTTGTTAATGTTGTGCATGTAACTTAAGTTATAATAAACGCTGATTTTTGCTTTATTGTACTTCAGGGACCACTTTTTGATAGCGCCGATAGAGGGTCAGCATTTGGCTAAGCCATCTGGAGTTTCCAAATGCCACCTCGATTTTCCAGCCCTTTGTCATATTTAATTAGCACTAATCTCTGCGAAACTTTGCCCGTCTGTTAAACGAAAGGTTATCTAATAGGTTACCGGGCTATTCTAATAACCCTTGTAGCTGTCTTTTTCAAAGTATCGGGAACTTGCTTTCCTTGAACCACATGTTGTATGTATTGTGGAGTAAATGCGGTCAGATGTTCCCAATCAGTTGATTTATTTCATTTGGTATTCTATTCGGCACCGGTTACCTTTTATACACAGCATGGAAATTTTGTTCTTTTACTTGTTTTGTTTTTTTTAGAATAACGGTGATGGGTATAAAAAATTCGATCCCAACCGAATTTAATTTTTTTACTTGTTAGATATTGGAAGTGTTTTAACAAAATGAATATGAACCGATCCTTCGGTAGTGATTATAAAAAGCGTAAAGAACATAGCAAAGAAAACGTTCATAGCGTGCCATTTAAAGTAATGTGAAAATGAGGAATAAATAAAAACCAAGTAATAGTTAATACGAACATGAGAACCGACACATTATTGTAAAAATTAGAGAACACGAGTACGAGTTCAATGAGTGAACCAATTTTTTTTATTGCTCTTAAATATATAATTATGTAATATAATAACATATATGTGTAAGCTTTACATAATTCCACGTACACTAGGTAAATAAATTTTTTTTTCTATAATTCAAAACTACTACTACTGTAGTCTACATTTGGATTTGATAACGCCTTCACACATGCTAGCGAGAGACAAAAGAGTTAAGAAAAGTCTCGTACCCTTGTTCCTACAATGAGACCAAGCAAAGCAAAGGGCTTCCCCCTAAACTGATTCAATTAAACTGAGAGATATTAACCATAGTAGCAAAATAGCAAATAAGCCACATACTCTAATTACTGGGAAAGTTTCCTACTGTATGGAAGGGTGGCTTCCCCCTCGCTCTACAAAAACCTGACAACACGCACTTAATCCGTAATTACAGAGACGTTTCAAAATGTACTACTTTGCCATAGCCTTGCGAGCAAATGCTAACATTAACCTTCAGCGTAAGAAGAAAGCGCGGGGGCCTATGTCGACAACTCTTTTCGAACTGCTGTCTTCAATACATAAAGCATTTGCTAATCATCTTCAAACTAATGTGATCCCCACTGATGGTAGTCGAGCGTTCGCCAGAATTAACCACATTCTGCTAATGAGTTTTTGGGTTTCCCTCCTCGTCTTTCCAATTAGATTCTTGTTAAAAGCAAAAAACTTAAAAGTTTTTATTTAAGTCCTTGATACCAAAAGATCTCTGGTTTTCTTCAAGGTAACCAACCATCTGGGACGTAGCCTTTTTACTTTACATCTTAATAACTGCAAATGTTCTTAGATATGCAGATTACGTCAAATTGATTCTATCGGCTCACGCGCTTGACTGCTTGTGCCTGATCTAAAATTAGTGGTACTAAAGGTAAATAAATGCAAAACAAAAATATTCAGTAGGCGCTCGTCTCTGCACATAACCTGTTCCATTCATCATTTTCGCATGACTAGCGCATCCTTTCCGTTGGCTCTGGGAGTTATTCTTAACAATCAGTTGCGCTTTAATCTACACATTGAGCAGATCGTCAATAAAGTGAAAAGTCTTCTTGCTTTGTGGAATAACGGACGAGAGAATTTGCTGATCCCGATATTAGTGGGATACTATTTACTAGGCTTCTCAGATCAATCTTGGAATATGCTTGAACGGTTTGGAGCTCATCGTACCAATATTCCAACCAATATATCCAACCTATTGAATCCGCCCAAAAGCAATTTTTGCTGTTCCCATTGAGAGCTCCCGAATGCGATTGACGTCGGAATTTACCACCCTATGAGCATAGACTGTTTGTTATTGATTTACCCAAACTTGTGAAACGTAAGCGACTCTTAAGCACAACCTTGGCGATCAAGTTACTAAATGGTGAAGTTGATACGCTTGCGTTATGAAATAAAAAATTAACCTGAACATCGTCTGTACAGCCCTCTAGCATT
Source organism: Glossina austeni (assembly GCA_000688735.1). NCBI lineage: Eukaryota > Metazoa > Arthropoda > Insecta > Diptera > Glossinidae > Glossina > Glossina austeni. Next base: position 3,630,528 of record KK502400.1, read on the forward strand.
ACTTTTTATTCAGACTTATTTAGTTAGTTCATGCAAACATGACTACGAGCTCGCTAATACCCGGAATATTGTCTGCAGGTATTTGAACGATACATACCACTGTTCTCCTTCACTGATTCATTGTCTGAAATTCAGTTTAATTTTATAAACAGCATTTCCGCTTCATTTGCGACGCTAATTGAAATTAAGTCGCCGTCATTTATCAGCTCAGTTATATTACCATGTCACTGAGTACATTTTAATAGGATTTTTAGCAGGTTGCTTAACTTTATGTTGTACTTGTCTTACATTACGTTTAACGTTAATACTTATTTGTGTATATACACTCTGTTCCTCCTTGCGAGCATTATTGCTCATAATTTCAAGTTTTGTAATCTTTGGTTTTTAATTTTCTAGCCCTTTCACTTATTTCTTTATATTCGTTATCGTAGAATAGGTTTAAGTTTAACACCCTACAAGTTCATAGTAGTTGTAGTTTAATATCGTATATGATATTATTTATTATAAAAGTTAGACAAATCAAAATCATCTGTTGATATAAAATTAACAAAAGAATTAATTATATATTATCTCCAAGAACTATTAGCCTAATTGTAATGTTGTGCAATAACGTAATAATATGTTACTCAACTGAACAAATAAGTAAACATAACAATAATAATAAAAAAAAAAAGAAAGTGAACATAGAAGACTTCTCTTCGGAATCCCAGATTTCATGAATGGCTAATGAAGTGAGAAAAAAATTAATTTAGAAGACTAAATGGACTAACGGAAATCTTTCTTAATTGAAAAATTAATACGTCATAATCTGCATATGATTTAAAAAATTAATTAATCGATTCATATAATTACCCTTTCAGAGATATTAGGAGAAATATTGGTAATCGCCTTAGAACGAACATCAATCGCGCGATACAAGATCGAGGACGATAGATGCGACCAAAAAGGCTTTAGGCTGATTAAAAGAGAGAAGTAGAAAAATTATATTCGACTGCATCTGGACCTTTTACACCCATCACCTTGTATAGTGTGTCAGAATTTCATTTTTCTTTTTTCAAAACTTTTATAACGCGCAGAGATAAGCTTCCAAAATACCAAAAAGTTTGTAAATTCTTGGACAGTTTCTAATCCATAAACTCGCCATCTGCCCCTCTGAGCAATAGTATCTGTAGTTCGCAAAAATAAATATATCGCAAAAGAATTTGCAAGTGACGCAATCTTTTCAAAGAAACCGCCTACAACACAAACACGCCTATATAGCAAAAATTATGAATACTTTTGCTTCCCATGTTTTCTGCTTGTTACTCGTAAAGTACAACAAATACAACGTATAAACTTTCACTTTTATTCTGAAAATAGAAAGAATTAGCTGCGCCCAGCCAATATTATAGAGGAGGAAAATCTAGCCCCTTTTTTTTTTTAGTTCTATTTTGGATAACAGTGATGAGAATAAAAGATTCGGTCACGGCCGAATATAATTGTTTTCCTTGTTTCTTTTGAAAGCAGAGTTGTTCACAGTCTATATGGCACTGTAGGTGCTTCTTTCGATCGCCATTTCGCCATTTTAAGCAGCCAATCTGCGGGGAAAAACTCTCAATAATTCTGTCAACTTTGAAGCTAATAACTCGATTTTTGTGGCGAAGAGAATGTTTACCACAGATATTCACAGGCAGATAAAGAGAGGGGTGGACAGACGGACATGCTTAATCTAAGATATATCGGAAGAGTAGAATAATCTCAAGCTCAAGTTCATGCTGTCTTTCTATACAGATAAGGCGGAAAAAATTAAGCACAATTTTATTTCAGTAAAAATTTGTAGATTTTTTAATTTTAACCATCTTTCAGTCCTTGTCCGTTCGCTAATATTTAAGTATTACAATACAAAAATTAGTATTGCTGTTGGTCTATTAAAATTGAAGGTATTATGACGCCTCCGGATTTCTCATGCATATCAGAAAGTTTGTTGAAGGGCGCATGCACATCTGGATCGTTGGGAAATAGTGAACGCAGATCCGGTACGCCTATTGTGCACATTTTGCAATTCTTATAGTCGGCCGTTTCTTTAAGAGCGTGACGTCTATTACGTATGAGAGGAGCGGATATATGCGAAAAGCGCGGCATTGGTATTCGAACACGAAAAGTTCTGTTCGATACATAATTGCAAGTTTTTGTACAATCATAGAATAATGATGATGCCGGACGCCATGGTTTCAAGTAATCATTATTACACATAGTTAGCTTAGGAGCACCGAAAGATGACATTCTTTGTAACGAATTGTCCTCATTTGATTGCCGTACCATAGGCAATGTTGTTATTGGCGTTTGTAAAAAATTTGTCACCTCAGATAAGTGGTCGTTATTGGATGTAGATAATGCAGGCAAGGAAACTGACGGCGATTGTATTGGTAGTTCAGATGGTAGTTCATTGAAGGCAAAAACTTGCCTATTCACCGTAGGACTCGTTGATGGAAGGATTTTGTTCTCTTCTTTTATAAAATTTTCGCGCGGCGCTTCTAATTCATGAAAGATAAAAGAATAAATGCCGTCGCGCCTTTCCAATTCCTTCAACATTAACTCATCGTTATCTAAAGGACTTTCAGAGATTCCTCTTGTCAACGAACACATACCGTCAGACGAAGCGTTTAATGTTTAAACAGTCTCTCAATGTACTCAGTAGTTGTTGACAGTTGAAGCGTTACTGAACAGTCAACCCATTTGCGTTCGATGCTAGTTAATGTGACTGTGCAAATGAAATGCTCATACAAACGGTATCATAGCCAACAAGTTTATGTTTATGCATACATATGGATATGTCCACATATACATGCGTTCATATAATGAAAGGGGGGAGATTGTTTACTTTCCAATGAATTTTATTATTTGTGCGTAATGTTACACGTATATGACTTAAGGCCTACAAAATGCAACTTCACACTGATTGGTGTACACGAATCTGTTGATATTTATATAATTTACATAAACAATTTCATAATAATAATTTTCTGTTTATAAAAAACAAAATTCGAGAATATTTTATTTTTATTATTATTAAAAAGCTCTTTGAATAGAACAAATAACATAAGTAAACATAAATTCATTAAACTCTTCTTCCACACACAAGGTTTTCGTTAAATTAACACACACTCAAACTGTGGCAGACTTGAAAAATGACTTTTCTACATTTTTTTGCACACTTCATTTTACTCTTTACTACTACTTGGATTTATTCCCAATCAACTTCGAATTGTTATCACAAAATAGCTGAAAAAGTCTTCAATCAGTTGTCCTATAATTGTCGCCTATGTTGTAACAGTTTTTCTATTGCATTTCTTTTTCACCCTTCAACCTATCAAAATATGCCTCTTAACCTTGGAAGTATACATGTTCCAGAAATATTTGCAAATTATTAAAATTTTTATCTAAAGTCGGCTTGAGTCCTAAATACGTTACGTGCGCTGCCATGAATATATAAAAATTACAACCGTTACAATCGTAACCGAGCACTCGGATACTTTCCGAATAAAACCGAAGTCAATAAGACAAAGAAGTACACGCTTTTAAAAGAGGACGAATGATATGCTGGCAAACGCGATCGTAATAACTTAGAAAACTCGGGAAGAAAGCAGTAAATTTCAAAAAGTTCGTCCGCAATCTACTATTTACTGCGGGAACTTACTGAGATTAAGTAAGAGTTTCGTACAGAAGTGGCTTCTATTAACCTGTTGCCCTCTCTACATCTGAAAAAGTAATATTTTCATAATCATCATCAGCAAAGCCATATTAAGTGCAGCCTGTATATATATATATATATATAGGGGATATACTGAATTTCTCCAATGCTTGCAACATTCAGCGTTTCCACAGAATAGCCAAATCGATTCTTTGAGACTTCTGTCTCTCTACAAGAACGAATATTCATGAATATGTTTTATGTTCAGCCTGCATTTGCCAAATCCAATGAGTAAGAAATCTATACACGGTTGTGACCGAATTTTTTGTACCCATCACCGTTTTCTAAAATAAGACTAAAAGAAAAGGAACTAAACTTTCGCACTCTATAACATTAGATGGCCGTAGTTGATTTTTTCTATTTTCAGAATAAAAGTAGAAATTTATACGCTGTACATGTTGTACTTTATGAATAACAACCAAAAAAAGCGGAAAGCTAAGGTGTTAACAGTTTCTGTTACATAGGCGTGTGGACGTTGCTGGCGTATCCTTCGACCGGTTTAGGTCATTTTCAAACTTTGTTCGCAAATTTGTAAGCGGTGTCTTCCTTTTTACGAACGGGAGATCGTTAGATCGCCACAGATACTAGACAACTGGGCAGACCGACACATGCACATATCAGCGGACACGCATGCTTAGATGGCTGATGGGGTTTTTGAAGCGTGCTTTTGTGCGTTACAGCAGTATTGAAAAAAGATTCAACTTTGATACACTATAATATTGGGTAGGCGTGGTCAATTTTACTAATTTTTGTACAGATCCTGCAGCATCGCTCATAAAAAATACTTACAAATTTTTGTAGATTTGTCTGTTGTAGTTTTTGAGTGGTAAGCAAAAGACTAGTGTGTTATTCCTTTTAAAGAGCGGAGGTGGTCTCAGTTTACATAGCACTTTAGACGTGTCCTTTAGCCAATTTGATCCATCTTCAATATCAACCTGCGTGCGAGAACTTCGAATATTTTCGCCAAATTTGGAGTCGATAACTTCTCTTTTGCGGCTAGGAGAACGCCTACAACAGAAATTACACAGACCGACGGACAAACTGACATGCTTAAATCGACTTAGAATTTGATGTTGATGAAGAATATATACAGTTTGTGGGGTCTATGAAGCTTCTTTCTAGTCGTTACACACGTTTTGACAAAACGGTAATGGGTATAAAAATCAGTTAAATAGATCAATAGGCTTAAAATGATACAAGATTAGCAAAGACAACAATAATGACAGAATAAACATTTTCGATTTTTACGAAGATGTAAAAAAACCAATAAGAAGACTACAGTGAGCCACGGCTCACCATTAAATACCCTACACTACCTTGCAGTTTCGTATAATGACTTTTTAAAATACTGTGATATATGGGAAGTCCTCAAAAGACTGGTCCATTTTCGAATAGCATTCGCTCTTGGCTTAAAACATGTCAGTGTACGCACTACATTTCATCAAAATATCTCAAAAATTAAGAGCTATAGAGAGCGAGAACACAAGACGGACAGACGGCTCTAAGTTACGTTCTGAATCGATAGGTATAGTAAATGGTGTGTCTATCTCCAGTCCTTCTGGGTATTGCAAATGTCCGAACAAATTTAATATAACCTTGTTCGACAAGTGCAAAGTATTTAATGATGAGCCGTTAGATCAAAAAATTCATTGAATTTTATTTTTTACGAATTGTTTAGTGTTTCTTTTGTATAGATAATGTATACCGAAAATATAATTTTGAAAATGCCATCTGTTCAAATCTGATGTTTTTCTTGATCGTACTCTTCAGTGTCGCGCCATTTTTTCATAAAGAAAAATTACTTAAATAATGGTTGCCTTAAGTTATTGTGCGTAATGAACTGATGAAAATTTCCCAAAATATCTGCAATGAATCATCTCCTTTAATCTGTTATAACGAGTCCTGCTTCTTCTCCTTTTATCTCTCTATAAGGAATCTTATGAACGATATAAAGCTGGAGTTAATTCCTTTTAATTTGCAAAACATCTAACGACCCTGGACCTACTAAAGCATTTACTAGAAAAGCGCACTATTTTCATAGTGCATTTCTGCACATCGTGGAAGGCGTTTCGAATCAACGCCAAGAAATCAAACCAAGGAACAACAAAAATATAATAATAAAAAAATCTTATATTATCATCACAGAGTATCATGCCGTGCCTATGCATCTTCACTGAAAGAGTGCACTGTGCAAATTTCGTTAAGAACGCAATTTCAGAAATTCCAGGTGTACGATATGTTTGAAAACAATTTGGAAGTTAACAGAAAAAATCGAAGTTCGTTGCTTACGAGACCACAATATCGCAATGAAATTATGTTTTCCTCCTACTTTAAGACGCATACCGAAAACGTGAAATGTGCTCATTCTTCTTAAAAATATTTTAGAACATATTTTGTACATAGTAATTTTTCCCCAACTGTGTACACACTTCACGGTAATTAATGTTTTTGTGTGTTTTTTTTTTTTTGTTTTGTTTGTAACATAACGAATGGTTTCTGTTTATACCCATCATTGAAAGGTGGGGGTATACTCACTTTGCCATAACGTTTGCAACACCTAAAAGGGAGCTTCAGAGACGTTATAAAGTATATATATTCTTGATCGGCATGAAATTCTCGATTAATTACGCCATATCTATCCGTCTATCCGTCTGTGCGGTGTGCGTTGTTGCCACTCCGCTTGTCGGAAAAATGAAGATATCAACTTCAAATTGGGCAGAAACATTGGAAGTCTTTGCGCGCAGGCTGGTGTTGAAAATGGATCAAATTGGTTAGAGCACAAGACCGCAGTGAAGCGATATTTGCCCAAAAACCACAATCTGGTGGATTAATTTTTTTTTGATAGCACTACCGACATAAGTATCAAATAAATGGACTGAAAAGTAAAATGTGAAAAGTTAAGTGTGTTAAATCTAAATTAATTATGATGGACTGCACGACGTGGTAGATTAATTTTTCTTGACTATACCTTCTGTTGAAGTAAAAGGTGAAATATAAATTTTATTCCACCCACTTTTTCACGACAATAAATGAAGGTATGGGACGCCAAAGATTTTAATGGTGGTGGGTACGCGAAATTCGGCCACAGCCGATTCTAACTTTCTTACTTGTATTGATTTATATATATATATATTTATATATTTATATTTTCTATTTTTATTCAATTTTTGTAACCATTTTCTCCACTTCTTAATATCGCCCAATTATCAATCATCTTAGCAAAGACGCGAACAAGTGCAAGGATCCTTTAACACAACTATATCGATTGGTGACGCAGGTGTACTAAAGAGGACAAAATAAATTTCCATAAAAAGTTAATTTATTATTTTTTCTAAATATTACTGAGTGTCTTTTATAAGGAATGCAAACACGTGTTTCTAGCTGAATCTGAGAGAAAGAGTAACGTATTTTTACCCGACAATGAGTCTTTAGAGCAAACAATTTTAAATCAATTTATTACAGGATGTATCATAACGGGTAGATGTATGTCCGTCAATATATCGTTGCACTGTTCATTTATTTGAGCCTAAGATGTGCTTGTATGAGGTAAATCAAGGCCTCTCAAAGGTTACTTCTTTATCTATTCATATATATAATATATATATATATATATAATATAATAAACATCATGGGCCGAACGTGATCATTAGGTAGTGCAGGGTAGAGAATAGCTAGCTCAGCTAAGGCACTTACGGCAATCTCAGCAGCCTCCGATCCTCGTTAACCGGCACTGAACATCCCCCTGAACAGTGGGGTTTTTGTCATTTAATTCGTTTTTAAATTCGTATATGTAGGGCTATAAGCTTGTAGGTTGCCTGTACTATTATAAATGTGTGTTAGTTTTTTTTACTCCAATCAGTTTTTCAACTCGTCAAAAGCTGCGACGAAAAATTGATTAAGAAAACTTCTATTAAAAAACACGATTGCCTGAGTGAAACAAAGAACTTGAAAAGGATCGTGAACTGATTAAATATCTGCCTCTTACTTGACTCGATCAAGAACAACATTGGTGTGGCAAAATTTTTGTTTTAGCATTAAAGTTGATAGTAGTCAGGATTGACGTGTTGGACAAGAAACATGAGCTCATCTTGTTCTAAAAGCACCCAATTACCTTAATTTATTTTAAGAGTTTGTTCTAAACAATTCGGTTTTAATGGCAAACATCAAATTCACCGAAAATGGTGCCGTCTACTTGTTCTTTCGTCGACTTGGTACTTGCACCTTTCTGACAATTCTGTAAAGACAGTTGGACAAAGCTAATATAATTGCTGTAAATGCAGTCCGCTTTCATTTATTCATTTCATTTTCATGATTCATTAAAAAACGCGTTTTACTTTTAATAAATTCGAGGTGCGAACTAAATCCAAAGAAAGAAAAGGGAGAGTATAAGCGCTGTTTGCAGATTCCTGGCTATTCACACACATATGATGCACAGCGTATGCAAGTATGCAAGTCGAAAGCGGTTGTAGTGCTTGCCGTAATCTTTCTTAACCGGATCAGAAGAATTAAGTTAAAGACTTCTGGATAGTGCCGACATTTGTTTGTTTATTTGTATTCTCCTAGTTGTTGTGCAACACGATTTGACGGTTCGAAGTACATAGAGGTTTTAGTCATGTAAACTATCGAGTCTCGCCTTTCTTTCTTCTTTTAATATAAGAAAAAAAAATAAATAGAAATCATGTTCAAGCACTCAACGCATAGGGTAGTAGGAAATCATACCGGCACTGATGCTAAATGTAGTGGTCCTTCGGAAAAAAACTTACAAATGATTCTCGTTAATCGAAAAGTTAAAGTGCAAGAGATAATTGGTATATAAAACCCAACAAAAGGCAGCGTATTCATTAAGAAAGCAATACATTACTGAAGCTCTATTCAGAAGCTTATTTATAATATTGAAATCCTTGTAGACTGCAGGCGAATTTACACATTTTAAAATGTGGTTTAATTCATCGTTAAATCTAACCTGGCGACAGTGCATAAAAAGAATTTAAGACCAAATAGTTTTTCTAGACAAAGTTTATCAACAACAAAATTTTGTTATTCGCTTTGGTCTGCAAAGTTTGCTTCTATACATTGGAAATATGTATATGCAAAAAAATAAATGTCCCCTATATGGCTGTGTATGTAAACAACATTGTAAATGTGTAAGTAAATTGTCGGTTATTGGTTTATATGAGTATTATTTAAATTGCACAACTAATAATTAATGTCATTATAAACACGTTTGATGAGGTGAATAACAGGCATTAAGCATGTTATGTGCATATGATTCATACTCTTACCGAACGAACTATAATATCAAAATGGAATCGTTATCTATTTATCATTGCCCTTAGGCTTCCCAGAAGGCAAGGAAAGAGTTAGTTTGGAAAACGTAGAATAAATTTTATTGAAAGTTAACAGAATTGAAATGGCTTTCGAATGGCTTTCGAACATTACTGCTACTATCTTAACAAGGGCGTTTAAATTTATTTTAATCCTAAGCTGTGCTAAATCTCAGCTCAAATGGTTCGAATGTGCACTTGCGATGCATAGGCATATTTTAAGAGAGCATTTACAAAATAAAGAAAAACAAAAGAAACAATAAATAAAATATGGTTTCACATCCTAAGGTCGGACCTGAAGAACTATTTCATTCCCATTTATTTTATAACCGAAATGAAAACTTAAGCTTAACGTAAGAAGCAGATGTATACTCATATGCACATACACATATGCACGCTTATTCTTATTGTATCGCCATGTAAGATGGATTTCACATAAAGTTGTCGTTGTCGTTGTCGTTGTCGTTGTTGTTATTTGTCGTATGTTGTATTATATCAGCTACAAATTTACCTTTATAAGCAGGTGCACATGCATGATGTATGATTTTACATTTTGCATTGCACGGCATTTTTTATTACGTTTTTTGTAAACAGCAGAAGAACATCGTTGCACAGTTGAGCCCAAGTATTGTCATAACTAAAGTTTACAGGCATTAGTGGTACTAAGTACATATGTATGTGCAAAAAAAAAAAAAAAAAAATATATATATATATATATATACATATGCAGATACGTAAGAATTTCTTCAAACAAAACTGCTATTATTTGCACATTCCTTCTTTATATGTATATTACGTACGTACGTACATACACCCATAAACATCCTTGCATTTGCAGGCATGAGTAGTTTATACTTATTGAATTTTAATTCTGCGTAGATGTGTATGTGTACATGTGTATGTGCGCGCATGTGTACGTGTATGTGTGTGTATGTGTGTGTGTGTGTGTCTGTCCGTATATGCTGCTGCCGATTTTGCATTAATTTTTAAAAAGTTGAATTCTAAAATTTGTATGTTTGTTAAACAAAACACTCAGAAGATTTTTCCTTACAAAGGCTTGTTTATTGAATTATGCTACACATGCAGATACACAAGCGCGTGCCTACAAACAAATACACTTAGCAATGTCATTTGTAGTATTTGCAACTGTTACCGGCAGTCGATGATACATTAGATATAAGTATGTAATAATAAATATATACATGGATATGCTCGCATACGTAGTTAAATATGTATTTGGTTTTCCTCGGTGTCAACATTGAATTAAAATTTTAAAAGAAAATTTTTGCAACTTTTCCAAACGCATTTATAAGAAAATCCGAATGTATGAACGCGCGTGTGTGTGTGTGTGTGTTTGTATGTGTATATGTGTGTGTGTGTTTTCATATATATATACATAAATGTATTTACATATTCTACGTATGTAAATGGCAATATTAAATCACGTGATATTGTTAGCATATACATACATACTTATAAGCATATACTCATATTTATTTGTTTTGCGAAACACTATATTTATTCAGTTTACTGTGTCAATAGGGCGTTGTAATCGCATTGTAAAGACGACCACTGCGGCTGCCAAATAACTCTTACTTGATCATTTTTTGGTTTTTCATGTTTTTACCTCGAACTCGAGTTGGGCAAGACATCGTCATATATGTATATCCGAAAATTCAACTACACCCAGAAGAAATCGAAACGCTTAAGTAATAATATTCTTGCCAAAATGGCGAATTTTGTTCATCCATCACGATTTCTTTATTACACTAAATTTTAAATCCATATACACGACGGGTTATAAATTATTGATCCCCGTTTCCTCTTTCAAGCATTTACACATTTGTCGGTTTTATGTTTTCTAAACGCAAAAAAATCAAATATTCGAACTCGTAAGACGGATGGACATGGTTATACATCGCATGTTGTATTAGCCAAGAATTTGTATGTTGGGAGATTATCACAGTGGGCAAAAAACCGAAATCGGAATACCATAACTTTTTAGTGACAAAATTTCGCATGTAACAGTAATTGCAAAGTCAATTGCTTCTTAATAAAGTATTTATTTACATAGCTTAGCGCTATAAAGCATCCGATTTCAAATTTTTTTAAAATAGAAAAAACAAGCTCTAGGCTAACTTATCCATTATCAATTAAGTCAGAAATATATAGTTAAATTACCAAAAAAAATAAATAAATGTATAAAACATTAATTTTTTGGCTTTTAAGTCAACATTAAGCACATAAAGGTTTGCATGCAAAAACCAGGAAGGGATGATTTCAAATGCATTCGTAGATTTGCGTCAGGTTTAAACTAATCATTGGAAACGCCAAAGGCTACATTATATTGAAGCATGTATATTAACCGTGATGGGTCGAAGAAATTCAATCTAATCATCAAGCTATGGCGAATTGTGAATTGATGTGAATTTTTCTTAAACGAGTACACATGGAAATCCAGCTTACGCCCGTTTTTTTACGTGTATATAGAGCACAATAGAGCAAGGCCGATAATGGCACACATACACACACACACACAAATATATATATATATATATATATATATATATATATATATATACAACACGAAGAAGAATAAGAACAAGAACAACACTAACAAATACAAGAACAATAATACCTGTGATATTTTACAAGTATAAACGACTATACTTCTGCTTTCAATTCATATGATAAGAGAAAAAAGAAAGGCAGAAAACGCACAAATGTGTATTTAAAACAGCTGTTCATTTGTTAATGGCAATTGTGCGTTAAAATAGGAGAAACGCGTACATAATATATACGAAGAGCTTACGCTTGCTATTTGTCTATTTTTCTCGCTCTCTATTTTATTCTCTCAGCTCAATTTATCTCAGATAGAGGAGCTTTCAGTGTGTACTCAATTTGCTCGATTGGTGTTGTTCATTGTGCTCTTGCGCTTTGCGGTGTACTGTGTTAAACATGTGATTATTATTGTATTGTTTGTGTGGGCTTAGACTTGTGTGACACACCTACTCGTTCTTGGCATAACATCGACTAGTTTTTTAACGCGAACTTAAATACTGTTACCGCGTATGCTGGCAATAGAATTTTGTTGTCGATTCTTGGCTGGTGTTTAATACTAAGCTCTGTATGCTGTGCTCTATGCTGTGCTCTATGCTGTGCACTCTGTGTGCTTGTTTGTTTTGTAATAATTTATATATATCTGTATATGAGTAGTTGTGTTACGGTTTGTTTATCCTTGAAAGTCATGTGATAAAAGTCGCTCACGCGAGAAGCAAGAAAAACAAATAGAGAAAAACAAAATAACCAAAAAAAAAAAAGAAAAAAAAAAAGGCAAAAAAAAGTGAAGAAAAAAGAAACGAAATACGTGAGTATAACCAAGAGAAGAGAATGAGAACTTTGGTAGTTTTATTTATATATATATATATATAAATATGTATATGGCATTTTCCGAATATTCGTATCGTTTTTGTATATATTGACCTCACATTGTCTGATGCTGCATTATGTGCTTTTAGTATGAAACAGGACTCATATTAAGACGGAACGAAAACGTGTTAACTGATAACGTGCGCCTTTATCATAACTGTTTGTTGTTATTGCCACTAATACTGCTGGGCTGCTGCTGACTGCTTTTATTATTCTCGTTATTGTTGTTATTTTCAGAGAAATTGAAACTGACACTATATGGCTGATGCTGATGCTGATGCAATTGCTATTGAATGGTGAAATTGTGCGTTGTGTCTTTTTTTGAATTTCAAAATCATCTAAAAAAAAAAAAACAAAAAATAAATAAATAAATAAATGAATAAATGAAAACATATTGCGAAAAAATTTACTTAAAAGTACTTTCACAACGACTATAATCTCACACAAATGGTAAATAAATTTGAATTTGAATTTTTCAACTATTTGTGTATTAGAAAATGAAATGAAATGAAATTTTGTATCTAGTGCAACATTAAGTTATGCAAAACTTCTAATGACTAAAGTCAAAAAGAAGAATTATAATAACAAAAACAACAAATGAAAAGAAATAATAATTTTGCTCCGCAAAAGGTTTTCTTATGTAAGACTAAATCAAAAATTGCGTTTCTGTGTCAAAGAGTCAGAAAGGAAGAAAAATCTAACAGTAACAACAAAGAATTGCTGCATATGTATGCATATACATATCCATACTTATATATATATATATATATACACACACACACGCATATATGCATGATGTATTATACATATATATATATATATATATATATATATATATATATATATA
>KK502400.1:3643891-3671817 GCA_000688735.1 Glossina austeni
AACGCAACGCAACGCAACGCAATCGAAGATGTAAATGTTTCGATTCGCTTTAACACATAACGCAACATCAATAGATGTAAGCGATATAGATGACGATATTGGGCTAAATACGATCACATTTATTGATATCAACAATATACATACATGCACACACAAAGGCAAAGACAGCAATTTCATTATTAAACTCTTAAGCTATCATTCAACATAATGTTGCTATATATGTACGCATCCAGATATGTATAAGTATACACCCATCGGAAAGCGATTTATGCGAATGTTACGTAAAATAAAATTATTAAAAAGAGATTTTTTGTTTCTTTATTCAGAAAATTTTGTGTGTAAATGTACTTCAAATCACAACAAAAACAACAACAACTACATACATCAACAACATACAAACATATAAGCAACGTGAAAACTGTGAAACGTAAACGCAAGATAACAAAGGACTAAGAAAAAATGTCTGTATAACCAATACTAGAGCTTGTGCCTTTAACATCTTATTGAGGCAAAATTGAATTATAAGTAGACACTCACTTGCCTATAAATGATTTTTTTTTTTTTTTTTTTTTATTAATGTATTATTACGCTTACGCTTTGCGGAGAAAATTGACTTTTAACTAACTAATTACCGTTTATAAGATAGGCAAACGAAGTAACTAATTAACTAAACGTCTGCGTTAGTTAAACGAGATCAATTCGCTTCTTTGCATATTTATTATCATATCATTGATAATGGCAGTGGTTAGCAATGATGTTGTGGTAATGATGGTGATGATAAAGACTTGGCATTGGATTGCACGTGTACACATATAGACATGCACATGTACTCTAAAGTCCATAGATATATGTATATATATATATATATACTTATATTTCTCTGTATGCGTATATATATATGCTTCTAATTATATGATTTTGTGAGAGCGAAGCCAACGACATCTAAACTTTGAAGGAAGTAAAAAGAAACAACAGTTGAAAGAAAGAAAAACGAAGTGCTTTAAGAATCTTATGTAAACCCTTTCTCAAAGACATATATGCATACATATGCATATGCATATAAACGAATATTATACATACTTATGCATATAGATGCATAAATTCAATTATATTGTTTAGTTTTTTCAAAATTTGTATGCCTTTTTGTTTGTCACTAACTAACGCTATAAAGAAAATGAGAAATGGAAATTAAAAAACTTAATTAATAAACAAATGCAAACAGAATGAAAGTAAGAAAACCATCTTCCATGTAAAAAACAAAAAAAAACAAAACTGTTTTCGCGTGTGTGTGTGTGTGTGTGTGTGTGTGTGTGTGCGTCTGTGTACGTATGTGTACGTACGTATGTGTACGTGCGTGCGTGCGTGCGTGCCTTCGCGTGCTTGTTTGTGTTATAAGTTTGTATGTTTGCAGAGCCATTTGATGGTACATTTTATTGCTCTTTTTATGTATCGTACATGCATTCATACATTTATAAGCATGGTATAGTGTATGTACATACGTTTATGTGTAAAATCACCAGCTGTATAATGTTTCGTTCTGTGTCGCTAGACATTTAATGCAAACGCAAACGAACTCTAAAAAACATTATTTATGTTCAATAAACGGGCAGCAAAAATTTACTTTTTATCCTATTACCCGTTTTTTCTCTCTTTATTGGTTCTTTTTTATTAGTTATCTTCTGGTATAAATGCAGCTACAACTACAAGAATAGCAAATAATGTTTGCCTGATATTAAAACGAAAACTGAAATTTATGTGAAAAAAAAAGAAAGGAAAACAATAACAACAAAACATCAACAATATGTAAAGTAATTCGTTTTGTGTGATAATATATGAAGAAAAAAAAACTTTTGTATTAAAAAATATATATCAGTATGTGTGTATATTGATATATATGATATCAATATATGTACATATTAATAATATATATATATATGCATATATAAAAAAAATAAATAAATAAATAAAAAATTAAATAAATAAATATATATATATATATATATATATATATATATATATAATATATAATATATAAAATAACATTACTTCAGTGATGAAACACAAAAATCAAATCGTAAAGTTAACCTGTAAACGCACAAAGCATATTATTCTACATTTTTACCTAAAGTACTTACATTTAAAAAAGAAATTAATTATAAAAAAGTAATAATAATTATAATAATAATAATAATAATAATAATAATAAGAGTACTAAAACATATGTATATATATATATATATATATATATATATATATATATATATAAATGTATTGAAGAACGGATGTTTAAAACAAACATACGAAAATAACAAAGAAACCAACCACAAACAAAAAAGAAATTCCTTAAAAGCAATTAAGGATTAAAGGAAATTAAAACAAACAATGTTTCAATTGTTGATGAATCTGCCAAAATATTAAGGTAAGCTTCTTATCGCTGTATTGTTTGGTTATAGCTTTCTCTTTATCTATTGAGAGCATTAAACTGATTTTTGATTATTCCAGTGTCATGAATGTGGTTGCTCTCTCATCGCTGTATAGAGTAAAGGGCGTTTCGTAATGAAGTGATATTTGAAAACTTTTTTCAATTTAAAGGAACATAGGCAGCCAAGGCCTAGACTCTCACTCATTAAATCCACCACATTAGTACATATAAACTCCATTACACTGCTTTCGAATAATTAATAACAAATAACTTAGTATTCGCTTTAGAATGAATCTTAAATATCTGCCACTTTAAAATAATATCACAAAATTGATAGGTTCTTAAATAAGTTGGGGACGTATCGATTGGCCGTTCGTGACAACTTTTTTCCATTCAAATTTTTATGAGGCTCTTATACGCAATAACGGGTAAGTTACAAATTTTTGCTTATTGTTGACGAAATACTTCTCCTCGATCTGCGTTAGTCGACTAAGAATGTGAGTGTAAACCCTCGGTTAAGCGTGAGTGTACTAATAATAAACGAGAACGAAGGCAACGGTTAGATAAAGTGATAGATAGATAGACTTAACTATTATGTAGGATTTTCGAAGAGTGCTCGACGCAATTTCAAATTCTTTTACATTAAGAGCAGAAAGCAAGCGACCGTTAAACAGAAAGTTAACCTGTAGGGTTTTTAGAAACAATCAGAATCGCTAATGCCGTTAACAACCGTTATTGACTTCTTCCGCTGAATATAAATTTTGAATATTTTGTTGCACGAAATTATTATTACACTTTATCATCTTTAAAATTCACACGTATGCGCGGTTAAATCATCAGGTAACCAGGTACGCTTTTATAGTTTACGTGACGTATGATTGATGTTAAATGAAATATATATATATTAATGCATTTATATCTCACATATACTAATCAAAAGTAGATAGCGATGTAATGCACAAGCGTTTCAATTTGAAACACGTTTCTTAGATTACGCTAAGATACGCTGAGCACAGGCAATGCCATCTTCTTTGTACTGCTACATTACTGCCTTGGGTCGTAAATAATTCTCTAGTGCGTTTCAATAATATTTCATTTAAATGATTTATGCTTAAAACAGAATCGAGTTTAATTCCCTCAAAAAGGCTTAACTTCCCTTAAAGGTAATCCGCGTAGAAATTGAAATCAAAAAATAATAAGTTCTGCGGTAAGTTAATGCGAATCGAGGCTTTCTATACATCTCTCTATACATGCGTTACCATAGTTTTGAAACACGGAAAAAGTAGTTAATACAACACGATAACTACATCATGTATTTTATCAGATTCGAAGATACACATGCTTACGCATTCACAAATTGCCAGAAAAAGGGGAAGACCATCTATTAAGAGGACAAAAAATTAGCATTTTTTACGCGACATTACAGATTACGTTTTAATGCAATGAAACTTTAGATCAATTAGGAATACATTTGATCGCCAGCATTCAAATTCAACGTACTCTTTGTCTACACACCCACCAGCAATGAATAAAAAATTGTAGCAAATAATTCATCGCTGGTATTGTCTTACAACTGCCTACTAATGGGCGTAATGATAATTCAGTGCCAAAGTAGTCCACACCGCTTAGTTGACACTTAGTATTCGTATCAAACGGAACCTTTCTCTTTCGACACTTATCAGCTGGATGAATAAATAAATATATTGAGCATTTTATTCACTTACTCGCTTGCAACAATTAAAAATCATCGTCAGTTGTATTACATGTTTTTCTAACTTCCATAGCGGAAAAAATTAAAGAAGAAAGCTGGAAGGCGTCTTTTTAGCATTGACCTAAAGTCGATGGATCCAGCTTGGAGTTGTGTGTTCGCCATCCACGCGCACTGTTACTCTGCGGTGAACGTCTGCCTTCTATACCCTACACGATTTGTGGTACAAGGGCATATTAAGATTGTGCGGATGTATGTAAAACGCAGAAGGATTTTAGTTTGACTCATCTTTTATCATACCGATCAATTCAGAATTCCTTCCCGATTCGATCTAAGCTTGTTTTGTGTTCAGCCTAGAAACCGCAATATTTTCGATATTTTGATGAAATTTCGTATACTGATGCGTTTTAAATCAAGAGCGAACATTCGGATCAGACTACTTTTTCGACCACCTTCCATATACCGCCCTATTTTCAAATCTCGTTATATGAATAATTTTGGGGACCACATTAAAAGTGTTTGATTCTTGAAAAATTAAAATCAGCTTAGCTAAGTTCTTAGAGAGAAGATTGTAATAAGCACACCATGCCAGGCCATGGTTAAGCGAGAAGAAAGCTGAAGTAAGGCGTGCATGCTCTCCGAAACCGGCACATAAATGGTCGCAGTTCTTCGAAGAATTCGACTGCAATGCACAAAAAGCTGATGTGGTCCCTAATATTCCAAATAATTTGCGATCTTTATCTGTCTCGCATTTTTCCACAGTGAAAATGGTCTCGATGGGTACATGGAAAACCCTATAGATAACAGAGTGCTGCTTGAAATTATGGATTATATCTTTTTTTTTGTGTTTTTGTAATTAATATGTTCTGTGAAGGTTAGATTTAAATATAAACTAGTCATTGTACCCTACATTTTAGATCACAACCTAACAGTGCAGTTTAATAAAAAATAATATTTACGATAACTAATTCTTTGTTGTAAGCAATAGTAGCATTTAATTATTATATTGTCGTGACAATTGTTAAGATGCGGCAAAAAAAAATTAACACATTTTTGGAAATTTAAAAGTGAAAAGATATTAACCGCATTAACTGTGTTTTTTAACAGTAGCAGTGTTCACGTCTCGTCGTCATTCACATATCGAAAATCCTATGAAGAAAATGTATTTGTTGATCGTCGTGCCGTTAGTCATGTCAATGAATGAAAACCTCGTTCACCCGTCTGTTCTTACAATTCCGATGAAAAATCATGAAAATTTAAATAGATTTACGAAACTTGCATCACTTGCGGCATTCGTATACTTTTTGAGCGCAATAAGCGTAGATCGTTCAAATATATATATATATATATATATGCCGAATGTATCAGTTAAAGAAAAATTCGAACATAGTTTTATTTATCGATAAGTGATTTCGCACAAATATTTACCGGAGCCATCTAAAAATCGACTTATTTTCTGTTTTTGTCTGCTAACAACTGTTTCAAGCCCTGACTATTGAAAATTCTTAACAAAGCTGATACTTTTTTTCTCCTTATAGATGTGTATGTACTTTTCGTTTAAGTCGAAAGAAAATGTGTTCTTAATGTGTCTGCGTTCAATCAAATGCAAAGTATTGTATGACAAATTCGCTTGTAATTAGGAGCGACGAAAATTTTGGCTTTCACTTTTTATACGTAGTCGATTTAATTATCTATTTATTTTTGTTGTTTTCATAGTTAGATTAATTGTTTTAATAGCAAATGCTGCGATATTTTTTAAAATTATATACACAAAAGTTAAGAAGCCTTTAACGGAAGATAACGCGTAAACATCGAAGAGAACAATTGTTTAATTTTATCCATCACGATATTAACCTGTAACCTGTAAATCAACGCTAAACAGATTACGCTTAGTTATTATACTACCATCGTACCACGGCTTTTCATTGAATGTTTCAGTCTAACAAAGGCATGGCATTGGCAATCTACGAACGATTTGATATTCGAATACGAATTGAGTCGCGTACACATGTCGATAAGAACCCTAAATGGGTTAAGAAATTCACCTTCGCCTTCTTGTTATTAACTGATACCTTCTTGAGCGATGAACTAGACGAATGGAATTGATTCCACATGACAGGGCTTGCGAAACAATAGCCCCTTTTTTCTTAACTTTACCAAGAATAAAATTCCTATAATAGACCGAAGTGTCTCCAGTGAGGGTACATCTGTGTATGGTGATGATGTTACTTGTGGTTTTCACGACAAATTCCTTGAGCTGACAAACAAGACTTGCTTCTAAATCGAATTGATTGACTCAATATAGCAACGATAGGGCGAAGACCATATTTCAGAAGCATATTCCAATGTGGGTGTTACTAAAGTCATATACAGGCTTCCATCCATCGATCGGGTCGATTATCGAAATTTCGAATCTACCGTTTAATAAATCCGAATGTGGATCTTGCTTTATTAACGGAACATGCGATGTGTAGCCTAAAACAAAGTTTGTCGTCAAAAAGCGCTCCGAAATGATGGAACATTTCTATATTGTGTACTTCATGTGACGTTATGTGGATGGCGTTCCTTCTTGAAAAAGATAATTTCTTACACTTTTTCAACTCTAGTATTGACCAACTAACTGAGCACCTAATAATTAATTTGTTTAGGTCAGCCTAAGGGACTGCTGAACTGAGTGAGGGCTAGCACTCGTAAATAGCTTTAGGTCGCCTGCACATATCAAGGTCCCGCCTAACTTGACTACACACTCATGAGCAATAGTTAATATGTAACACAAATTGAATAGATCCAAGACGCCTTCTTTGAGGAATCCCGCACATAGCCAGAAATTCATTCGGACGGAATGAGCTAAAAAACACTACAGGATCCATTAAGGAGACATGATCTGATCCGTTTAACTAGATATGAGGCGAAGTGTTTTGTTTCGTTCAGAAAGCCTGAGTGAAGTCCGCGTATACAAAGTCTATTTGGAAACTATTAGAAACAGCTTTAAAAAATTTGTGAATTTCATGAAATTACTTACAGTTCATCTCCTTTGCTGATATAAATGTCGCTTCAGAGACATGAACGATTTCATGGTGTGCACACATAATACCTGCGGTAAAATTCTGTTCGAACAATTCCATTTTTCTGGCTTGTGCAAAGGGGAGCACCCTTCCAACACAATAGAAATGCTCCCATTTTCAGGGAAAGATTAAAAATCATTACTATTGCCCCACAGAGTTCATGCGGATGTCATTCGTAACTGTCAAGTAACTATGTTTTAATGATCTTGAACTCTGAAGAAGCGTGGCTTCTGAAATGACGATTTTTGGGATCAGAGTGTGTCTTGTTTATTTCGTACGAAGAGAATGTCGTAGAGTCATTGCGTTCTGGACGACAGTTAGATTGGGAGAATTTTTGCAAAAAGACTCGAATTCTCTTCTTCTCGATTGCCATAGAAGTCATATCCATTTTATGATATAAGATATTTTGAACATTTTAAGTGTATGTGCCGGATATTAATATTAATCTATAAAGTGTAGGAAAGCTTAACAGGCGTGAATAGCGTAATCCATTCGGACGATAAACTTGAATAGTGAACAAATTTAAATATGTAGTAAATGGTTTTTTTGCTTGTTGTCTGCCTTTGAATACATAAATATTTGCTGTTCAGTTCCCATAAAGCAATCTCTCATTAAAAGTGTATAGCTATCTGAGCTCGATTATTTTCATCTAGACCATCAATGAACATTTTTTAGCAACATTTGCAAGTGTATCTGTAAAGAATTATTTACCGTTGCAAACTTTCTAAAGAACTTCGACATCCAAAAAGTTAAGGTTAAGGTGTTTCGGAATTGTGCCGTCTCTGATTAATTTCCTTTTCCGAGCCTAGATGTTTTGTGATTAAAAAAAATTCACTGATATAATCTTCATACTGATCTTCAAATTATTGCAGAATTTGACACACACACACACACACATCTTTCTCAACACAAATGCCCCCTCCTATCGTCCTGCCGCGGAGATATGTTTACAATGCTTTTTAATATAATCAGCAGTAGCTGATTAAACAAATGACATGCCGCTGCTCTCAAAATAGTAAAATTAATGCAACACTTTTTTACCATTATGCGCTTAAGCTTAGACCTTTGTTGCATTAGAAACAATATTCTACGAAAACACAAAAATGTTCTTTGCCCATAATTTTCACAAAAGCAGAAGTAGGATCTTTTACACAATAGTCAAAATGTCAACTATACATGGCAAACTATCGTAAGGATTTGTACTGAATGTTGTAAAGGTTTGTGCACTCAAATGCGTTATGGATATTGCGATGGGTGGGATGCAATGATGGGAATTTTTGTCATCGAATTTCTTGCCAGATTTTGCGTACATATATCTTACAAATTTTGTTTGACTACCACTTGTTCGACAAACGCGCGTTTTTACGATTCACATTAGGCAGTTGCCATAGTATAGATATCGAAATGATATTGTATTGAGAAGCAGCAGATTAACCAAGCAATCAATCGTAAAATCACATCATTCCAAGCAATCAACCAATGTTGACTAAAACGGACCTAAAAATGATTATTTAGCCGTTTAGGGGAAGGGTCGCCAGTAGGAGACTCTTTAACATTTCAACTCTAAACCGTTAACCAGAATAACTAGTCGGCAGCATTGTTGCTCGATTGCACAAAGTTTCTACTCTCAATGCGAGGACAGCATACTGAACAGCTCGCATTTGCGGCATAAACCTTGTTTCTGCATAAAGCCTAAAATAATACGAAATCGTACATACGTATGCCTTCACTATAAGTAAAGTGTAGATTAAGAAAGCAAATCCCATTTCACTTCTTGCATGCATACCTCGTTTAAAGTCATCGTAAGCATTCTTAGTCCTCGGCCATAAGTGCAATATATCGCTTTCGTAGCGATGCAACACAATGCTTCCTCATTGTTTTCTTCACTAATTTTTCGCATACTTTTCAAATTTTGCTAATAAGAGGAACTACTAAACCGGAATTGAAATCATTTTCAAAATTCATTGGTTTCCCGAGTGAGATATTCTTAAAGACAATTTTCAAATGTCTACTAACTGTTTCCAAGCTCTGAAAAGTTATTTCATTCATCCATTATTTCATTTCATTCAATATAATGCAGGCCTTGCACTGCTTGACTTTTTTTTATTATTATCTTTAGCTGGGAGTTGTTGTTGTTAAACCAAAATCCTCGATGTTTGTAAATTTATGTGTGTGTTATTGTTAGCGGTTCGGGCTTTGTCTTGCACATATAATCCCGTTCGTATAATTTACATTCACACGAGATAAAGCCTATCATTATATCATTCATTATTTATATCTTGCAACTGCTATTATCAGTTTCCTCCGTAGTAGACCGATATAATCACATAAAAGCGTATTTAAAATATTTTGAAAGGTTTCTCAATGATTTTTATAATGGCATCAAAAATTTTAAAGGTGACAACTTAATTTCAAGCGTATCAAAATTCTCTACAATACCTGATTTTCTCTTTACACTTATATGCACAAATGCACACATGCAAACATGCACGCCAATTCATTCCACACACAAATATCCATAGCCACTTGTGCTTACAAATTGTTATATATATATATATATATATATATATATGTATATATATATATATATACAACATGGCTATGGACACACGAGATACGTAAGTAAGTACGTTGTAATCTCTAATACATCCATATCTATAAACATGCACATGTATGAGGATATGTGATGGAACTGTTATAAACTGACTAAACGACAGACTGACTGAATGACATTGTGCTTAGAATATATATAAATATATATATATATATATATATATATATATATGCTGTACTAGCACGGTGACAAAGCATGTCATGTTTATGTCAAAGTTCATTAGAAAGGAAAAACAAAAGTTTACTTCCATAGACATTGTCATCATTACCATTTAAGGAAAAATACAACAAAAGCAACAATAACAATAGTAACAACAACAATAATAGTAACGATAACAACGACAACAACAATACAGCAACTGCACAAAAAACAGAAGAAAAAAAAAACAGAGAAGAAAAAAAACACGAAAGAATGTAGTGAAGGATGTGTCAAGTAAAATTTATTCAACAACAATAGCAAAAGCATGGCACAAAAGTACTGAACACCAACAACAATTGAAAGCAAGTTTAAGGAAATCAACAACAAAAGCAACGGATGAGTGCTTTAAATATAAAGGCAAAATAAAGACATTGTTATTGGTTTAGTTAGTTAGTCAGTCAGTCAGTCAGTCAGTCAGTCAGTCAGTCAGTCAGTTAGTCAGTTAGTTAGTCAGTCAGTGCCGATAGACAGATAAACGGACAGACAGATGTATACTAAGTCAGTTACATATGCTAATGAGTATGCATTACAATAAGACAGGATTTAAATTTATATGTATACTTATCGTATATACGAACACATATTCAAATATGTATTTTTACGTTCATATATATTTAATATTTTTTTTTTTTTTTTTTTTTTTTTTTTTTTTTTTTTTTTTTTTTTTTTTTTTTTTTACTTTTAACCACTTTTGTTTGCTTTGTTGCTTATGAAATGAAACGAAAATATACATTTCATATATTTATTTATGTACATATTTTAATGCGAATGTCAAAGCCCAAATATACAAACGTGGATATGCATGTTTTTTATATGTGTTTTTGTGCATATAAGTGCATATTCACATACACATATATATATGCGTGCAATACACATTAGCATACAAGTGTGTATTTATGAAAATCTCACAAGAAGATAATAACATACAAGTAGCTCTTTCATACATATCTATATACATATATAGATGCACACTAACGCACATGGAAATTTAAACTTATTCTTTTAGCTTTTAATAAAGCATCGCCCACGTTAGATACCCAATCTGTTATAATATATTGCATACGTATATAATACGTTCAGGCGTCGAGTGCTTCTAACATTTTTACCTCAACCAGTCTCCCAAACGGTGTTCCGCGGCGCTTAGGTGTATGATACAAATTTCATAAAAATCGTTCCGCAATAAGAAAAAAGCTCAATATAAAAAACATTTGCAATAATAATCCATACTCTAAATAAGCGAAGAGTACACACACACACACACACACCTAAATGGAAAACGTCCCGAAGTTTCTTTCAATTTTCTTCTGTAAATTATTTTGTGTTCAGGCGAGTTCAGTTCGTAGCATGGCTTGTTACAGAAATGTCTCTGTTAACTTGACATTTACTATAATAAATATGGTAACGGAAAGTCTCTCCATTCGCAACTGTTAATAAGGTTTAAATGCAAGCAATAGTAAGCTAAATAATCGACGACGTCATAAAGTGTAAGTAGAAATATAAAAATAATAACAAAATGAAATATTTATATAAATTTAAGGTTTCTTTGTGAGCCATAGAAAACAGTGCTCTTGTAATGAATGCAACCAACAGCAAGCAATGGAAATGAAAATAGAAAATTTGCGAATATTGTAAATAGTCCGCCCACTTATTCAAAGGTCGTGAAATTTTGAAAGGATTTGATTTGCTATCAACACGATTGTTATACTTTACAAGCTTAATATTATGTAAATTATCGAGCAAACGGGCTATCATTTTTGAAATGTAGCAAAAACTTATCAGTACTCAAAAAAGTTATGAATCAAGATTTCACGAAGACAAACGATGAGCTTGAATTATATAACAACTCAAATATCGTAATAGATTTTACAATGTTTCTATAGCCCGATTTATTGATTCGTTCTATCTACATATTTAACCAGAAGTTGTCAGTACCTGAATGCAGCTGTGAATTGGGCTTCATTCAGGCAGACGAACTTCATTATTAAGCTTGAGAATGTTATGTCAAACGTAAAGATTTCGATAAATGACATTAACAACTAACTAAGAAACAAAAGCCGAAAATCATGATCGAGTTAATAATTTTAATCGGTGCTAGCAACAGAAAATTTATATTATGAAAATATTCTTTCCTACATAATACAATTCAAGCAACGATATCTGATGTGATCAATCAAACACAGAATAGTCCACAAATTCGTTCGTTTCGCGTTCGATTTTGGAGCTTGGAATTGTTTTACAAATTGTTGACTCACTAATGAACTGATATAACATAATTAGTTTTAAAGTTGAACTGGACGAGGCTGATAAAAAAAAAAAAATGCTAGAATAAGTTTGTTATTCGTTTGAATCAACTCTTAATATGAGATGTGTGTACGCCTCCATTGGCAAAAATGAACAGGATCTTTTGCGCTTCTCTCTAAAGTTGCATTAAACATCCATTTGGTTTATTTTAGTATATACCCTAATCCGTTACAGCCTGCATCGCTTGTGCAAGAGGATATATTAAGTTAGTGCGGACGTATCTGACAAGCACAAGGCCTTAAAATACATCCACCTTTTATTATAATGATCGATTCAGAATTATTTTCTAAAAGACCGGTGAAAATGGTTCGGTTTGATCCACCATTTTGACCACTCCTCGTATAGCGTCCTATTTTGAAACGTCGTTACACGAAAAAAATTGCAATTTTCAAAATGCCTCGACAAAAGTGGCTGAGTAATAGTATTTCGACATTTCGACCGGCTGGGGTGATTTTTGAACCCCCTCTCATATAACGAAAACTGAAGTTCATATGGCAAGAAGGTTTGATTTTTGGTGTAAAAGTAATTTAAGACAAAAAAATTAACTGTAGCAAATTCGGACCTCCCACACCTATTTTCGGATCCTGCCCTATATAAGGTTTTTTAGGAAAATTTTTGTTTTTTAGCGCAGAAACGTTTAAGTTTTAATATGTTATGATGAAAGTTGATTCATTATAGTTATTTGATATAAAAATGAACTCTACAAAATTTGGACGAGGTACGCCCTTTTTTTATATCCTGCCCTATATAAGGATTTGCACGGAATTTTTTGTTTCTTAGGGCAGAAAAGTCTAATTTTTATTATTTTATTATAAAAATTGATCCACAACAGCAGTTTGAAAACGTACCTCAATCTTTGTAACCTCTTGGGCACAGCCGTTCTTACAGAAAGTAAGCCTTTATTTATAAAGAGGTTTCATTTTTAATATACAGTCCCATAATAGTAAGTTCCTATAAAAAGAGAATATAATTTTTGTATCCTATGCCAAAAATAAGACAATGTGTTGTACGGTATTTAATAGTCGTCCTAGCCCGACTATAATGTTTTCGCTTGTTGTCTATTGCCTTGATTAGTTACGCACATAAATAGGTTAGAAGTGCAAATAAAAAACGGTTGCCAGATTGCGCACCTTTAGACTTTTCTTTCCGACTTGATGTCACGAAAGACCCTTCAGAGATTCGCTGTTAGCCCATTTATTTTCGCAGATGTGGACTTGGGATGCATATAATTGGAGTCTGTCTCAGATAAGAGATTAAATCAAATTTGTCTCCAAAGAGGGAAGTGAAAGACCGACAGGGCCAAATGGTGACGTTACAATAACGGCTCATATGAAAACACCCACAATTTCAAAGGTTAATATTTAAATAAAATATCACCGCCTATGAAGGAAGAAATACATGTGAAGCCGCTTCAGAAGTGTAACAAAAAGAATGCGATAGATTGCTCAGAAAGTGTTGCAATCCTTGAAGGGACTGCTAACAATGTTTCAACCAATGGTGTTAATTCATACCATCATACCATCTATTACGAATTGAGGAAAAATTCCCGTAAACGCCTGCATTAATTAATTTAGCATTAAGTTAAACTAATCCTGCCATGCATTACATATTCCGACACTGCCTGTGAAACGGAAAACGCAACACAAGGATTGAATTTAGATAAAATTGTACACTTAGGGAAACTTTTGTTTGCCTTATTAATAACTGATGTAATGATTCTGTTTTCATAAAGATTTCTCGTCCATATCACTTATTGGTTTTTTCCAAATTCACTTCTGAGGTTTCGAGATACACATATTTGGTGGCCAAACGTTTTCCAACCGGCCCAGATGAAAGCTTCAGATGCTCTATAAAATATGTATGTCGTTTTAACCAGTATCAAGTTCTGGATTAATCCGGACATGTTCGCCTATCCGTCTCTGTCCCTCCGGGGATTAAACGCACTCTTAGTCGCAAAAATCAAAATATCGGCTTTAAGTTTCGCAGAAATATTGCAAACTCCCACACGAACGCTGATACTGAAATTGAGCGAAATAGGACAAGGAACCCGTCTAAAGTGCAACATAAGCTGTACAGCATAACCTTTGTTTTCAAAAGAGGATTAAATTGACTTTGATGCTCATATTATTCTCTAGAGAGTAGGGAGTACTCTACGATTCTAGAGAGAGTATCGTTTTATTATACTTGCTTTGACTATTTTACTACACCGTACGCAATGATAAATTTCTCCATATATTCTACGAATAATCTTACTAGAGGTACAATCGGTCATACCTATCCAGTACTATAGGGAATCGTTTTATAACTTACTGCAATAACGTAGCACATATAGATGGCATATACATATATACCTCTCTCTTCAGTATAGCACGAGCAAACCGTGAACTAATAGGTAATAAGAGAAAGGAAAATTTCCGAAAGGAACTTGAAAGGAAGTAACCGACAGTTATCGATCGAATTAGTTAGCTTCTATAATATCCGTTGATACGAGTGAATATAAGAAAGTTGTAATATTTTAAGGAAAGCGTTCACATAAAATTATTTTCATATCAGCTTATGCTCTGCCAGAAAAGATTAAGAACTGCTGGCTTAAGGTGAAATATAAATTGGAAAAATAACACGTAATAAATCTTTGCTTTCAATAAATATGATAAAGAATGGATTATTTGATGAAGTGCTGCTCATCGCTTTTACTTTTACAACAGAAGAGAGAACAGAATATTTAGCTATAATGCGCTTTATCACTAAGGACATAATTAGTCACTTATTTACAATCTGTTCTATGTTCTAAGTTTCTTTTAGATCAATTTTAATGAGAGTCCACCTTCAAGGGTAAACTAATAGATATTAACGATTGCTGTGATTATTATGAGCGCGTTGTAAAATACACAAAATGTGTGTTGCTATCTGGCTGCACTACTTAGTAACAAGAGAAAAAGAAAATGTATTAAAAACTTATATTCTTTGACCAAGCAAATGCTTTCACAGCAGCATTACAATTATTATCAACTATTTTATCGTTTATGGACAAATAACGAATAAATACGATAAGATAGAGGATAAAACGAGCACATTTAACGAGAAAGAAATGGAAGAGTAGAAAAAAGTTACACATTGTATTCGATCCGCCTGAGTGGCCGAGTAGGCAAGAGTCTCGACTAGCAATTCAATGGTCGTGCCTTCAAATCTCAAGTGCGGAAGACTTTTTAATAATAATAATAATAATAATAATAATAATAAAAATAAAGCCGAAAGCCTTAGATGCTAGTGCTTTAAGGCTTTAGTCTTAGAATTTATTCTCGGGCTAAATTTATACAATAACAATAATAATAATACATTGTGGTCGGTCCGAGTCTGCGAAAATCCGATATTAGAGTTTGGACGGAATTTATTTGCAAAACTCTTCTGAAATCCACTCCACAATCGATTCATGATCGTATAGTTGTGTAAGTTTGTAGGCAGCACTCTGTTATATCTAAACTAAAAACCGTCTTATTTTTGTATTAAATTAAATTTTCGTGTCTTCGTATCTTCCATTATTTAGGTTTTTTCAAAGATTATAATTATAATTTATTTGAACCAAAAAAGTAAGTTCCAGGACTAAAAGTAGGATCAGCACTAGCAGCCACTGAGTGGCCAAATGAGTGTCCGAATATTGGCAAAATCTTAATTTTAAGATTTTGCTTACAACTGTGAATTGGAGGAGCACGTTTCCTTGGGGTATCACGTATTGGGGTGTTGCAAAAGTATTATCAAAGCGGATCCTAACAAATGTCTTTATTTTGATTTTCGGGATGTTGATTGGATAAGGTGATGGCACGAGATTAGAATTGCAATTTTTATTTCCTAATATATTCCTGAAGCTCAAACTTTTCCATTGTGCTGCCCCTAATTAAACGTACCGAAGCTGAGAATTTATCCGTTGAGTTTGCTCGCTCGCTCGTTTACCATGGCTCGATACCCAAGGCCATGGTATTCGTTACTTTGTTAATGGTGTTCCAGTCGAAGTTGAAACGCTTACGCATAGTTCTTATGACCGACAAATTTTATATGATAATAACCGTTTAAAGTTTAGCTTTGCAACCAAAGTTTTGTGGTTTAAAGAATACCTCGAGCTTCATTCGTAAGCGCCAAAGTGTTTTCGCGTTGGATGTGATTAATTTGCACTTTCTCTATGGCATCTACTATCCTACACCGTTACTGGTACAAGAGCATATTAAGTTTGTGCGCATGTATAGAATGCCCAGAAGGGCTTAAAATGGCTTCACTTTTTATTATACCGATCGATTGAGAATCAGTTTCTGAATCGAGCTAACCATGTCTGTCTACCTGTCCGTCTGTCCGTCTATCCAAAAGATTTTGATGATATTTGGTAGACCGACGTGTTTTGATCTAAGGACAAACGGTATTGAAAGAGTTTCGGAGAGGCCCATTTTTTCGAGCACTTACCATATAACGCCTTATTTCTAAAGGTCGTCATGTGAACGGCTGTATAAAACAAATTGCTGCGCGGTATATAATGATGAGGCGTGGCCCGGTATAATGTTTTTACTAATTGTTGTGTTAAGCAAAAACTCTTTACAAATTTTGCATTTTAGTTTGGAGTCTCGATCCTTAGAATACTAGATTAGACCTTAGGACACTAAAAAAGTACAATATGTTCCGAAATAAATTTACCATTTGCTTATGGTTGCCGTCTATCTTGCGATGTCTCTGAATAAGGCCACAACTTCGCTCTTCTAGACAATATTCTAAAGATATCATAGATTCAAACGGCCGCATAAATAAAGCTAATCCGCTGTTATATATAATATATAGCGTATATTATGTACACATGTGTGTATATGTTTGTATATGTTGTAGAAATTTCATTAAAAGAGTTTATTGCGGAAATAAATAATTTAAGCGAAGAGAACTGAAACAATAAGTCGAAACTTGGAGCAACTGAGCGACTTAGCTGAATATCAAACGAAATCGTCAATTGGGAGGAGCATCTCTATGAGCGCAATAAATTCAATAAAAAAGCAGTTGTTTCAGTGAATAACTTAAACTACTGTAAACAGCATTAGGTTTTTTAAATAGTTGAAGCATTTTTCATATATTTTACATAAATACTTTAGCCTCAGACAATTGGAATCTAGAACACGACCTATGGCGAATGCAGTTCTTTTCAAAGGAGCTGCTTTGCACAGCTTTACACATCTTGAATACAGTTTTTTTTTTTTTGCTCTTTCTTTATTGTATTAACGCAATCCTGACATTCTTAAATTAAGTTTTCTTATGTTCTTCAACAGTTCCATCTCTCTTTCTCCCTCTCTCTTTTGTCCATTAAATTTTTCTAATGTAATTATAAGATTAAAGATTGCGAACAAAAGAAATAATAAAAATAAACGAAACAAGTAAGAAATTTGTAAACGAAGCTTTAAGAGAATCTTACGTTGAATCCGTGACATCTTACACCTTACACCTTAAAGTAAGAAATTGAAATTGCAAAATATTTTGGGAAGCATGGGCGTGCCAATTGCCCGATTTGCATCATTTCCACTCTGATCTCCTAGCTGAGCCTTGCAAATACTTTTAAATCAATATCTCTCACGTTTCCCTCTACTACTACGGACGAGTTGAATGTTAGTGCTACGAATTTTAATTTATAGCTTTTAGGCTATAACGCGGACGCAATTGAGGACCGTTCCAGCTCGTCTACATCACACCTAATCTCTAGGTTTCAGTTGAAAATGTTTTCGCCACACACTTCAACTCTCTGTCTCAATCTTTGTCGCCATCGAGCATTTCAATAACGACAAACAAGTAGCCAATTGGCGAGACAGTCGAACAAAGACACAAATATTTCTGCATGTTACAAACGTAGAAATAATTTTAATATCATATCATTCTGTGATAGCGAACATAATAAGAATCTAATGCCAGTGTATTAAGTATAAGAAGAAGTCAGTTGCATACAGACCGAATTAGTTCATACTTGGAGTGATTTCCTTATTGCTCTTGCAAGAAATAAGTATGGCTGAAAGGCTTAATGCTTAGCGGCAGTAAAATGATGACAGTCAAGACTACAATCGCGGACAGGTTGAAACGGCGAATTCGCTTTTATAAAACACAGCTTTGATAAATTGATAAATTCATTGTGTTTGCTTCAAGATTTGTTGTAAGTAAATGAAGAAAATAATGTAGAATTTCCGATGCAAAATGTATATAACATAAGAGAATGCGGGTCCTTGTGTCTGAGAGCATATCATTTTCAAATTAACTTGAAAATCGCAAATCTACGCATTTCAGTTTAACTCAATTGTTCCTATAAAACTTTTGTAAACATACGAACGAATAGAATGAAAATTGTTGGAGTTAAGCTAAGAGTCGTTTCAAAAAAATCATGTTTCGAGAGAAACGTCTAAAGATTTAATGCTATTACATTTTATCATTAGTTTCCATCCCAGGATCCTAAAGCTGCCTTTCCACGTTAACATATTCTCTCTCACTCATTCTGTTTTCTCGGAGAAATTTTTTGCTAGAAATTGTCGCTTTTGTACTTCACGTGATTTGAAATGAGAAGGACAGCGAATTTACTATTGTTTAACTGAATTTATAATTGATATCAAAATCCGCATCACACGCTTCTGATTTCTGGGTGGAAGCACCCACATCGCCCGCCGTCCACAATCCGTTTACTGGGTGGTTCGATTGAGCTGCACTAATGTATTTTTGTTTGGAAATGCTTCTCCATGAACATTAGGCGGCATACGTTCGTTGAAAGCAGATATTGTAGGCAATGAATTTTGTTTACATATCACATTCTAGAAGCTTAGAAGAAAATAAATACAAAAAAAAAAAAAAAAAAAAATGAATTTCCAAAAAATTTCGTACAGTCTTACCTTTTAGTTGAGAAATGAATATTTTAGAATTTACGGTCATTTCGCATTTCTTTCGCTAATGACATGTTTGTAGGCAGATGAAGTCTATTTGTCAACTATGAAGGCTATTGGGTTTCTATATATAGTTTTTATAGATTTTTCGAGTAAGTTTTTCGACTGTGAGCGAAGCAGGCAGACATAATTGAATTAAATCAATTTCGAACCTTATGTTCATGTGGTCAAATCTCGGGATCAAGCCTATCGCAAATGTAAAAATAAATCTAAGCAATAATATGAGTGCGTACGGTAAAGGCTCGCATGAGGCAAACGTATAAATAGGCTTGAAAATGTAAAGCAGCATTTATCAGATGAATAAGTTTAAGCAAACATTACGCTTGTTGTCGAACATTAATGGAGCTTTAAAGCTTCGCATTCAATTTTGAATCTCAATTTCAATTTTATATACTTCCACTTAAACGACCAGCAAATATGCATAAATATCTATTCATATTCATGCACTTTTGTATATATATATATATATATATATATATGTATATACATATATATTTACATAAGCATACACCTGAGTAGGCCGAATGTAAAATTCACAACATCATTTTCGTCTTTCGGATGCAAAACAATTATGCGCTCCATAAATTCAAAGAGCATTTTTAATTAGCATTGGCAAAAATACTGCATCTTTCGTGTATATCTGTTTGTCTGTATTGCACATTATACATATATATATATATATATAAATGTAAATTATATATATATATATATATATGTATATACATATGTATATGTAAAGATGCCAAAAGACATCAATTTTAGTTGATACCGCAAGAAAACAAAGTCCGGATATTTAAGAGATTATTTCAATTTTAGTAAATTTTCTCAGCATAAATTATTTAAATGCCACCGAAAGCAAAAGCAAAAGCAAAAGAAAAACGAAAGCGAAAGCACTTGAAGAAACAC
Organism: Glossina austeni; assembly: GCA_000688735.1. Lineage (NCBI taxonomy): Eukaryota > Metazoa > Arthropoda > Insecta > Diptera > Glossinidae > Glossina > Glossina austeni. Next base: position 3,664,044 of record KK502400.1, read on the forward strand.
TACAAGAACGATTTGATTCATTCTAAAACGTTTAGTACAAGTTAAACCATATTTATAGATACCCTTTAGGTGTATACTATAACCATACACAAGAAAACCAAAAAAGAATGCCATGGAAATCTATACAACATGTCGAACATCATGCCATCCATACAGTGAAAGAATTCTTTCATTTGTGTGGTTCTCTTTTTTTTTAGAAAGAGCATATAATAAATAGAAGCGGTTGCTATTAAGTTAAAAAAAAAAAAAAAAAAAAAAAAAATTTTTTTTTATAAAAATTACGAATAATTTGCAAATGAACTGAACAGCTAAGTATACCTGGAATGTTTTATATTTTTTGGATCGAGGGCATAAAAATACACAAAAGCTATATACATAAGTGCATACTTGTGCAAACCGAAATTCAAGAATGAAAGGAAAAAAAAACTGCAAAGCTAGATTGCTGTACTGTTTAGTTGCCAGAGATGCATGACTGGTTTTTGAATGCTTTCTATTCACATCACATGCTGATGCCATGTTTAACTCGTGCCATTTAGTTTTCTTCTGTTTTTTTTTTTTTATTTCTCATTCTTTCTTTTTGTCAGACTATAGCTTCGGGGCCATTTCAAGTTTGTTGGTTGGCTGGTTGGTTAGATGGCTGACTACCAGCAATGTGGCCGAACATTTTATTTCCTTTATTCATAGTTTTGTACTTTTGCAAAGCATATATATACATATGCAAATATATATATATATATATATATATATATATAAATATTCACGCATATCCATATATACGCACGCACACATTTGTTTAAGTAAGAATTGCATGCATTGTACGTTGTGTGAATCAGGAGAATTGTGTGAATTTTCGCACTTGGCCTTCTTACTCTACTGCTTGAACACATGAAATTTCTTTTGTTTTATGCCACATAACCCGTTGCAAGCATACACACTTACATAACTATATACAGTTGCATATATGTGTGAATATGAATACAATATAAATTCAGATCAACTTGCATTTTAATGCATTACAACTTTACGTAGAGAGAATAGAGAACATTTCCATGTGTGTTGTAGCGATGAGGGGCAATCAAATGTGAGATGCTGTGTGAAATTGCACTCAAATCAACTTCATAGTAATTAGCTAAATGTATTACTCTACACTTTGCAGACATGTACATATGGACGGGGAAAGAAAAAAATAAACTTGGGAATCGATTAGCAGAGATTATGGGTGCAGAAGCAGACATTCACGAAACTCGGCACTATATACAAAGTTAATTATGGCATAATTGATTCAATCATCGCACTAAACTTGGGCGTGTTGCTTGCAGCTAACAGCAGAAACTTTTACGTTACTTTTTCATACGCGCTCGTAATCAATACAAAGTTGTATACCATTATTATATCCATCACCGAGACGTTGAAGGTATATTCACTTTATCAAAACGTTCACGACACTCCCAAGGCAGTTCCACAGACTCTGAAAGGTATACATATTTTTTGGTCCGTTACAAATTTCGAATCGATCTGTTCCGGTCGCAAAAACTCGGATATCGGCTTCGAATTTATGCAAAGTCAAGTTATTTGAAGTACCTGCACTTAGGTTGATATTGAAAAATGGTCAAATCAGTTAAGCAACACGCCTACAGCACAACTTGAAATGGGAGCATATCTTTTTTAAAAGCAAAAAATTTAAGCTTTTTACTCGTTACTCTTAAACTTAAAAATGTCTCAGTATATACTGCGATTGATCGCGTAGTAACTGTAAATAACTGAAAAAAATGGCTTCACCCATTCAATTTTGTGGAGCATCGACATTGTTTTTTCCAAGTTTTTTTTTAACTTTTTTCTTTAAGAAAAAGATGGCGGACTTTTTGTATTTTTTCATCTTAGACGAAATACATGAATACGCGCTATCGTTTTCGTTTCGAATTTTGCGAACGTCTGTATCTCAACCCGCCGATATCAATTGAAAACAATATATATTCTCTCTGGACGGAAATATGGTTTACATTCTGATTATTTCTTGCTCAACCATTTGATGCGCGTTTATAATTCCGATTTATTAATTTTTTTTTTTTAATTAATCATTTATTTATTTTAAATTACAATTTTCCTATTAACGGAACTTTTACGATAAGTATTAACATCTTCTGTCTAATTTAAGTCGGGTAATGGCTGCCCATGCAGATCACCTTACCTGAATTGCATGTTTCTCCGTTAAAAGAAGAGAGCGAGCCAGAGTATTTTTGGATGACTTAGGACTTTATTAACACATCTGGTCGCAATGCCTTTAATTACCTGTTTTATGACCGAAATGTTTGAATTAGTTATGTATCGGTGGGGCAGCTGAATCTGGCTACATTGGAGTAACGGGTAATCGTAATCAACTCGAAAGATTTTTGTGAAAATTTGATTTGATTTGAGTCGACCCGACAGTCTTCGAACAACTCGAAATCATGCAATCATTACATTAAAGGAACCATAACGTAACTAAACCTTCCTTTGCCTTTTCATAAGTCACTGTCCACCATTTTTTTTTATTCTATTGCAATTCAATTTATCTTACTTTGCTTACATCGATGCCATTGAAGGTTTTTTTAACATTCTAAGCATGTGTTTACTCCGTGCTAACCCCAAAACTATTGCTTTCCCTATTTTATCGAATGCTTCGATTTGAATATTCTTCGTTTTGCAAGAGCATTGAATTTCACTTCACGTTGTTTTTATATACAACGCTAGCAACTATCTATCTCAAAATAGGGAGTAAAAAATACTTGCAGCGAAACTCAATAACTAACTTTAAACTTGCTTGTGGGAGCATTGCGTACAATTTTAAGCTCAAGAATATTCACAGCCATCAACTAACTGTTCAAACAACAGATAGCAAACAGACGGACAAATGGACACACAATCGAGGTGATTAAGAATCTTACACTTTTCCAGACTGTAAACAGTGTATAGAGTCTCTCATAAATACTTCCGTGCGTTACACATGAAAGGAAGAGAAATGAGGCGTGTATTTCTGTCATTCGATGATGGATACAAACAAGTTAACAACATTGGTTTTAAATCCCATTTTTATTAGGAGTCTCGTCTAAGTTGCCTTTACCACTACTGTTAAGAGAATGACTCAATAAACGATCTTTTCAGTAAATTTTTCCCCTTTCGCACGTGCCTGACACATCTTATCATTTCCTTTGTTTGCTGTAACTTGATTGTTTGCCTTGTTGATGGTATTCAATAGGTTGCGGTTTTGCAATTCTGCTTGTTACGGAAAGACTTGTCAGTCGTTAGCAAAGAAATCGATTTTAGAAACTTTAAGTTTGGGGTATTGGTGCAAACACATTAATTTCATAAAGTTATCGGCTTTAAGGTGTCGCTTATCAGCGATTTATACAAATCCTGTTGGCTACAGAAATTGAGAGCAATAAAACCGAAAGTTAAATCTACGCATGTATACTAGAACTTTCCGAGTTGAGTTTGAACTCAAAACGAGGAAAGATCCTTTGGTCCTGGTCGCAACCCACACAGGATAAGAATTGATTGAACTTTATGGCGATGCTGTGTAAGGAAAGCAAAAGTTGTTTTAAACGGCTAACTACACACAATTAAGCGAACCCTTGGCATAATATTGCTAGACACATCGACCCAGTTAGGCCACTAAGAAGATTTTCCCCGACAAATAATTTAAGACTCTTATCCGCAACGACACTTGTGGTGTAAAGTATATTAAATTTATGCGGACGTATGTAACACCCGAAAGGGTACACCCTCCTTTGATTACGCCGATCGGTTCAGACTCACTTTTGAAATCGTTTTAATCTTGTCTGCCCTTTTTTTTTTCACATTTTGTGTTCAGCCTCCAAGTCACAATTTTTGAAACATTGCGGTGAAATTTTTTACATCGGCGTTCCTTCGCCCAAAAACCGATGGTATTGAAAATGTTTCCGATCGCGCCACTCTTTCGACCCCTTTCCATACAATTGATGGGAACTGATGTTGAAAGGTAGTATTAACCGAAGCAGCATAGAGCATTTAATGGTGGATGGTGACCCACTATATACTGAAGTAGCTTTCGTTTTTATTTTTGCTTATTTTTTGCCACCCGTGGCAGAAAAACGAATGAAGTGTGGAATCGAAAAGAAGGTTTTTAAGGGGAAATCCTATGAAAAGTCAAAAGCACGGCACTTTCAGAAACTTTGCACTTTTTTTTTGAATCGACTGAACCATCTCTAGTCGAGAAAAGCCATTCTGAAAATTCATTTCATTGTGTATCTTGGTCGTACATTTGGTTTTAATTAACGGCCCAATTGCAAAAATAATGATTTATTTTAATAGATTTTACAAGTTCGTAAGACATCTATCTGACTGGTCGAAACCAATGCAAAAGAACAAATCAAAGACAAGATCCCCTTTTTTGCTTTTCTTATTAAGTTGGATGCTTGTTATTGGGGCATGGTCTGGTGCATTGAGAATAATTGTAACAGATGTCACGATACGATGCTTTTTGCATCTCCATCCTTTGATGTCTTTAAAATGGCGTCTTAAATAATATTACATGCACATCCACATTAAGAATGGTTCTCGCCGCTAGCTCCTCCCTATTTTTCATCACCAAGGCTCTGAAGTTTTCCGCGAAGCTTCTTATCCGATCTCATAACGAGATGTATTGAGTATGTGTTAACGAATTTACGTTGACTTTAAGTTGCGTATCTCCGTTTAATGCCTATACACTGATAAGCGTTTATTAAAATTACAAAGGAAACGCTTAAACGGATCTGTAATAAGGAAAAATGGGAAACGATCCTTCATTACTCAAGTGTGTAAGACTCAAGTATATAAAAACGTACACTTTACGAAAAGCATTACTTATCCCGTTTCGCTAATCAGTTGGTCCGTCTATCATACATTTTGGACATTCTCACGATAGGGAGAAGAGAAATTAAGCTGAATCTTGTCACTTAAGTTTTCACTGTCAAACTGACTGAAGTGCGCATTTGAAATTTTTCCTTAGGTCTGTTTGTATGAAATGAAAATTCTTCCAGCGCAGATAAATTTTGCGAGAGATGCAACGATGCAATTTTTCATTATCAAAACGATTTAGTTGGCTATTTGGCAAGTAGTCAAACATGGAGAGATAAAATTTACAAAATTAAATGTGAAAGAAAAGCGTGTTTATTTTTTTCTTATGCCAAAATTATAGTAAATTTCCTTTATTGCATTTATTAATGGAATGTTTATGAATTTTTTTCGTTATCTTTGCAGAATTTTTAAAATGCAACCAGCCAAACAATTAATTTATAATGTTAACCAAAAACTGCCATTAACATGAATAACATATACGATATAAATAGAAATATATATAAATATATATGTATATAAATAAATAAATGTGTGCATACACATATAAATATATACATGATAGAATTGTACAAGAGGATTGTTCGAGACATAATAAAAATTTTCAACCCGATACCAAAAGCTGCCATTAGTAACACATAACAGTCAGTAATTCAGTAAACGATTTGATTATTTCGAGTAAGACAACATGTCGATGTCGATAGCGATAGCGATGGAATCGCTATGTTGATGAGACAGACCGCCAATCGGCATATCAAGCAATCGTCGTTTATGCTGAATAAATACAATTCTAGAGCAATGACAATTAGTTAAATTATGTAAACGATTGGTCCGGCGTGACTTTGAAATCACTACACAATAACGACTACTATACACATAATCCTTTCAAACGTAGTGTAATTCATTTACCAATGAATGAGTCGGCGGATGATTTAGAAACAAAGCATCAGACATCAATTCAGCTTGTGGTTTGCTTAACAGCGATAGCGTATCCAACGCAACCCTTTATTAAGCCATCGTTAACCCCCAATTCGAAAAGGCTTCGGCTTACCTTCTATAGCCGTCAGGGCGTGCTGTACGACATCCTAAGATAGCAAACGCGTAATATCATTGCCTCAGCTCGGTTATAGGGAACCAACTAATAATACAACACACAGGAAACAACATAACTGCCTATGTATTATATAATCTTTATATCCGAAAGCTGCGCCTCAAGTCAACTTTGGCAAAAAAACATTTTACGCATTTGCAACTAAATCCTGCTTCTTTGACAAAACAGCAACCTTTAGAGAAATTGATAGAAGCAGAGAGTGAGAGAAACAGACAGAGAGAGAGCGAGAGAGAGAGAGAGAGAGAGAGAGAGAGGGAGAGAGAACGCGCGCGAAAGAGAGAGAGAGGCAGTGAAAGACAAAAAGAAGTGAGAGAAAGAGAGAGATAGAAAGTGAAAAAGAGATCTACAACTCAACGCACGACTAACTAATTTTACTATACAACGAAGCATCATAACAAACGCTTAAAGGGGAAATGAGATGAAGTGGTTTCAAGTGGCATTAGATGTGATTCTTGTGCTTTCATTTATATTAAGTAAGTACAACATGAAACCTTTCCACTAACTATGTAAACACAAATAAATGTGCATACGCAAAGGTTAAAATCGCTGCAGCATATATATATACATATATATATGTATATATATATATATATATATATATATATACATATATATATATTATACATACAATACAATAACAATTAGAACGTTTTTATATGTATAATAGGTCAAGGAAAAAATTCGTAGCGTTTTCACCCAAACAAATCGTTTTATAATCTCGTACCTTCGATGACATAAATAATTTCCAAACCGCACAAATAAAAACAAAATTTTGACATTCTTTAATTCAGTCGAAGGTTTTGAAAGTTTTCAGTTTTGTGAACGAGATAAACTTCTGGAAAAATTGCAAAATTTGATAGCAGTTCGCAGACTTATGTTTGTTTGGATTCGAAAAGAATCGTGCATAATGAGCATAATGAGCTGTTTCAACTTAGCCAAGAAATTAATTCTACTTTCTATTGTCAACAGCTAATCCGTTTGAAGCGTATAGGAGAGATAAAGTGTCTAGGATTAATCCTTTCGTGATGACAATGCCATGACCTCTTTTTCATTATTAATGTAAAGTTGATTTCGCAAGAGTTTTCGGAAAGTCAACTGTTTCAATTTGTAGACCGGAAATCGCATAACGAGGTGTCACTTAGCCGAATACATAAGAATCGCGACTACCAACTCGAAGTTCACGGTAAGCATGATATGCATGGTCATACCGATGGTGTGTGCTCAACTGACAAAGCCGTAAGACTTACCGATTGACTACATCAGCCACTAAGTTGCGGCTACTCCCCATTTCCCTTCCCATTTCGTTCCGACCGTGAAAATATTGCACAAATGAAGGAACAACATCCCTCGAGTGAACGATCATATCGAAGATATAAAAGAATAATTATTATAATACTCCCCGTTTTCTTTCCCATTTCGTTCCGACCATGACAATATTGCACAAATGAAGGAACAACATCCCTCGAGTGAACGGTCATATCGAAGATCTAAAAGAATAATTATAATAATACTCCCCGTTTCCTTTCCCATTTCGTTCCGACCATGACAATATTGCACAAATAAAGGAACAACATCCCTCGAGTGAACGATCATATCGAAGATATAAAAGAATAATTATTATAATACTCCCCGTTTCCTTTCCCATTTCGTTCCGACCATGACAATATTGCACAAATAAAGGAACAACATCCCTCGAGTGAACGATCATATCGAAGATATAAAAGAATAATTATTATAATACTCCCCGTTTCCTTTCCCATTTCGTTCCGACCATGACAATATTGCACAAATAAAGGAACAACATCCCTCGAG
>KK502400.1:3677882-3703273 GCA_000688735.1 Glossina austeni
ACACACACACACACACACACACACACACACACACACACACACACACACACACACACACACACACACACACAAATTGCACTATATACATTCGATACATTATCAAAATCTGTCCGCAAATTTGTGCTAACGATATTCATGCATGTACTTGTAAAAATGTTTGTTTAATTTTTACCCATTTGCATATACATCCACGCACTTCTCATCCTGACTAGATAAGTATCCATATGTTATATACTATATTGTAATACTAAATTTAGACAAACTGTTAGTTCGACAACACTTTCTCTTCTTCCATGTTGAATGTAATTTTGTTTAAAACTTTAAGCAAATGTAAAAAAAAAAGTACATAAGCACAGAGAGCTTGAAGCATTGCTATCCCCATCCCCATCCCCATCCCCATCCCCCCGTGTCACCATTCTTGGTTATAGTAAAGTATTTAAAATTATAAAATTATTTTCACTGACCTAAGCGCAGCAAGCAATTGCTTCAGCTTTCATTTGTTCCTTTATAATAGCAACTTCCTCTCTCTCTTCTATTTTGTCATTAATTTTCCGAAATTTTCCTTTCTACAGGAAGTAAATATTTTGACAAACTTTTTCGATGGAATGTTAATGGGAAAACTATTCGTTGGCCAAAAAAAAAAAAAAAAAAAAAAAAAAAAAAATGAAAATGAAAAATTTTTTTTGTTTTTTTTTTATCATATTTTTAAATTTGTCTGTGTTTCGGTTGTATTAGCAACGCTATCAGTATTTGAAAACTCTGCACAGTTAAATGCATTCATGCAAAAAACCGTATGTGTTGCTATTTTACCCTTGGCTTGAATTCAGTTTTATGTTGACAACTATATAACGCATATATATATATATGCATATATTCAAGTATTTGTGTGCAACATAGGATGATACGTGGGTTGTCTGAAAAGTGTCCGACCAGAATATAAACATGAAAACATTTATCGACAAAATCCTGAAAATACGTTTATACGCATGCGTTGCAACGTATTAATCGAAATTTTGGTTATTTTGGACACCACCTAGCCGTTGTTTAACAACCAGTTCAGTGAGTCTATGCGAGTGCGCCTGTGGAAATGGGAAAAATTCAGTATCGCGTATCAGGATTAAGTATTAGCTTTTGAAAGACAACACGCTTGTGCGTTCCTCCGCTATTGTGAAATGAATGTGGATAACTGAGTCGGAACGAGACCGTGCCATTTCTGATGACGATCAACATGGGCACTTACTGTAACATCGCTCAAGCTCACAAAATGCTTTTGACTAATCGCTTAATTAAGACTAGTCCAGATAGGAGAGACAACGACCGACCTAAGGGAATTTCAAAATAAGATGCCGGCCGCACCGTGAAAAAAGAAAACATCGGGTGACATAAAGTCGCAATTACATGAATGAAAGTGCAATTTGTTGCCCCATGCAATGCGTTCTCCAGTCTTAGAATGATTGTCTAGAGTAAAAGGTTCGGATCAAATGATGAGGTCATTGTGGAAACATACGGGCCTGGTGTCTTTAGGGTGTCATTGATATATAATTCGTTCGATACAAGCTATAACGAAATGGTTTTTAGATTCGTTAAACTGTTTGTATTATATTTGAAGGAGACTACGTTAATGAACAAAATGGAATTTTGCAAAAAATACTTTTCTTACGCAGTCGGAAACTTTTCAACCATCCCTGCATATGAAAACACTTTAGGATGTTTTTGGTATACATAAATATATTTATATAATATATACATATTTATATACATTATATACATATTACATAATGAAGCTGTTTAAATGTAAAGGGACGACATTAATGTCATCATTAACCACAGGCTAAAACGAGACCTGACAAGCTTCTCTCTTTTTTTTTTTTTTTTTTTTTTTTTCATTAATCCGTATGGCCAATATTCGGTTGTGCTTTCTTTCAATAAAAATCGAGCGTTTACAACATTTAAAATTTACTCATACATTAAAGGAAAAAAAGAAAAAATATGTTCTCAGTTTAAGGCAAATTTGACGTAGTCTTACATGAAGAAAAAACGAAGGAAGTTCTTTAACCTTTTGCTCAAATGTTATCTGATGATAACCAGACGAGGTACGCTAAGGCCACCAAACGTTGGCAAGATGATTTTAAAATGTTCCGCTTACTTGAAGACGCTAGGTCTTAAAGGCGTTTGCGCGAACGAGTTGGTCCCATCTGCAGCCTCACTTCCACCTTTAGAGTTTTACAAAACCGCCTTTAGATTTTTACGAAAAGACTGCCTTGTACTCTATAAAATGAGCAAATTGATGAAATTGTGCCAATCTAAAACGAAAGACCCGTCAATCGGAGCTCCAATGAACGAATGCTAGCTTATAGTCTACGCCAAAGTGTGCCACATGCTCCAATTGCTTACAGATTAAGAAAAGTCAGTTTCAGGACGACAGAAAAACCATACTTGGCACCGACATTCTCCGGATAATTAACGAAAATGAAATTGGCACTCGTAACTGAAGTCTTCCTCTCTGTATTAAGAAAAAAAAGAAAAAAATTTGAGCTCTACAGTTTTTTGTTGTACCGGTGCAGCCAATAATCGTTATTTTAACGTTCTCCAGAATCTTACGAGGGATCCGATATTTAAGCACGCCCCACAAGTCTACTAGTCATATAGCTCTTCCATGCTTCTTAAGTGCCGCAAGCAAAACTTCGAAATTGTATAAATCAATATTTGAACCGATCTCTTATCTGAATGATAAATGATATCTATCCCATATGTTTTATATCTTGACAGTTCGCCCTAACGGTCTATTAAGTACAAATTAAGTTCACGTAAATTTTTACGTATTCCAATCTTGCGCATAACATGCACGAATGTCACTCTGTGCGTTTCTCAATAAATATGTAAAAATTGTCCTCGTTTTTCAATATTCCATTCCAGTTGATATAAATTTAAAAAGTCGAACAGCAGAGAGACATGGACATGAATAAATAAGTATGACAACGACGATTAGCCTTACAGTGGCCAGGAATCTGCGGCATGGAGACATTGCAAAGTAGCACAATAAAGAGGATAGCATTAATTATAGACATTCAACAAAAAGCGTAGCATTATTGCAAAGCATTCAATTTGTAGTTAGTTCTAAAACATTTTAGTCAAAGGCGTTACCACTAAAAGTTTAATTTTCTAAAATATGTTCAAGTTTCGCAGGTCAACGCTAAGGAAACCTTCATTGCGTTTGTAAATTAACGCGATGAAAGCGTTTTGCTGAAACGTTTGCTTTCCTGTAATTGCAATGTTTTCAGTAAAATCATGCCCGCGTTTTCACAAACACAATGCAAAGACCGAACAATAAGGTGATGCGCATTCAACCTTCCCGTCAAGATCTCTTCTTGAAACCACTTGAAGATTTAATTAATTGCATTTACATTACATGGTCTAACGGTTTGCTACTACTGCCATAGCGAATTTTTCATATCCATGGGCTCTATCGATATGTTGACGCAATAATTTGCAAGTCTTATCTGCCTTCGCCTTTCGCCTTCTTTTTAATATAAAAAGGCTGTGCCTGTTACCGGATCAGTTTCTCTTTAAAATTTTATCTCGAATTTAAACACAATTTAATTTTTGCTACTTAACATCTGAGTATATGCTTGGCAGGCGTGTCAACCAACTCATCGATTTCGCTTTCGGATTGCATTTTCAAATAATTCTGTTCTAAATTATTGCACGAACCTGCAGGCGTTACTTATTCGGTCTATAAATCAATAAAGATCATTCTCAAACCTTCCCTGCGACTGTTCACAAAATATTTCAAGTCTTAATTTATATCTAAAATTTTCCATTTGGAACATTGCAAGCTTTGCTTGAACAATGCCTCACGTAGTCAAAGATTGAAAGACAAATAGACGGAAGAAGGGATAGATAAGTAAATAAACAAACAGATGGACGGCCATGATTAAATTCACTTAGAATCTTGTACTCATCAAGGACCTCAATGGATCTCTACAAATCCAGTGTACATCCGTTGTTCGCTGGTTTATATATCATCTGTTTGTATGTACGCATGCGAACTGCACTTAATATAAAACATAGGAAAGCGCTACACTACTTCACTTAATATAGTTGCAGTTATTCATGTAACGACTTTTCAAAATGAGATGTTATACCGGAAACAATTGAAAAGTGATCTCATCCAAATCACTTTCAATATCGTTCGTTCTTGGGCCCAAACTCGTCGGTGTATTAAATTTCATCGAAATATCTCGAAAATTACGACTTATAAGTTGAACATAACAAAACAAAACGCAAAGACGGACAGACAAGGGGACAAAGTTAGATGTCGATTAAGACAATGATTCTCACCCGATCGGTATAACAAAAGATGGGTCTATGTCAAGGCCTTCGCAAAAACTTAGCGCACACGGTAGCATAGGTAGGGTAGTATATATAAAAAGAGCTATAATGGATAAAGGAAGAGCGGTATGAATACAGAATGAAGAAGCATGTTTTTTAAAGCTCAATACTTATGTTCATTTTTACGTGCCTTAAACTTCAACTTAAGTTTACTTTGTCGATTTCTGCGACGAATGAAAATTTCACGAATCGGTAAAAAACGGTGCCAACAGATACTATGTGGGGTTTCGGCAAGGTATTCCTGACTTTTGCTCACTAAACTAAATGACCAATTAGTGCACCGCTCGCCCTCAATGACGAATATATTATGTATGTATGTGTGCAAGAAAAGGTAGGTACCCAGGCAACTATTGTGCCTTCTTTATTAATTTTTGACTTCTTTTTCCTCATAAGCGATTTCGTTGTTATTTTTGTCATTTTTTTTGTTTTTGTTTTTGTTTTTGTTTTTTCTTTTTCTTCTCTTGTTTTTGTGTATTTTGTACTATGTTTACATGCGTTGAGTTCTAGTTTCAAAATTTCATTCATGTAAATAAATTGCTTAGAAGGAAAAGGTTTTTTTCAAATCATCTCTTGTAAAATGCGATAAAACAAACTGCTTATGTTTCATATCCGTGACATACATCTATATATTCATACCATATATATATATATATATATATATATATATATATATGTATATATGCAAGTATCCATTATATTAGATGCAAATACAAATACATGAACTTAGGTATATGCACATCATGTACAAGTTACGATACAATGGTAGGTGACACACATTCTTTGCAGCGCAACTTGTGTTTAACCAGTTTTGTTGAAAATTTCTTTTTCTGAAGCCTGTTGTAATGCAAACACACATACACGCATATGTATACGCGCGCGCACACATATACATATGCTTATAGATTTTTGTATAACGGAGCATACAAGAAATTTGTTTCTCTTCGAAAACTTTTAAGTACATACACACATTTACCAGTCCATACGTAAATGTGTACATGTGTTAGTTTAGTCGTTACGCTTGTAAACATTTTATTACTTTTGAATGTGTTTAATAAAAAAGTAATAAAATTTCAATCAATTTTTACAAAGAACATTTTTTTTTTTATTCGGTTCATGTTAAAGAATCGTATAAGTACTCAAGTACGAAATAAACAAAGAAACAAAAAAAAAAAAACATGTAAAATAAACAAAATCCTTTTTCAAATCAATCTGTAATGCATATCATTAAACAAACAGAATTAGTTATGAGAATATAACCAACGTTAAGGACGTATCAACTATGCATTCAATCAGGACTATTTTCGCCCTGAAATTTTAAAGGGCGTTATTATAATACATTTAGATGAAATTGTATGTCAACACTTGTGAATGTTGTCTAGTTAGTTGGTCGCTTTGAAACCTATGTTATAGCTCAGTCATCGTAAAACCACCGCAACCGTGCGTATTTCAAGACAACACAGATCCTAGTGAACAATGCATACGATTTTACAGGCCCTCGGGTCTTCAAATATTCGAAAAAAAAAGTCAAATATAAAATGAAACCAATTGATCCGTTAACCATTTCCAGCCATAACTTACACTATAAGGTTTTTCTTAAACAAATTAAATTGTATGGGCTGGAGCTACTTCCAACTCATAAAAAGAGCAAAAAACAAGTGTTTCCGAAGGAAGAGTTAGAATGACTTTATCATATGAGAGCTCACTACGTTCAAGGTAATGTTTAAATTCGGAGACATAAGCTTTTAATTTATTTATTTATTTATGCACATAGAGTTCAACTAAAATATAGATATAGACAGATAGACAGCTGAATTAAGCCACACTTAAAATTAAAAGCTTCAACTATGCCATCATATTAGTTAGCGAATCGTTATGTCTCGATCACGTGCAATCATACCCTTTACTTGGTCGCCATTGATAACATTTGCCCTACTAGAACGCGACAAAGCTTTCACTGAAAGTTCGCAACCAACTTTGGCAAGTGCGTTCTGCTAAAGCATTAGTTCCATGTACAGGACATATTTCTCTATGTGCTTCTACAGCTCTCTCCCCCGTTTTGAAATCAAAAAGGAAAATATATTTTATATGCATTTTACTTACGTCTCACTCTTACAACACAACCGATCATTTTAAACGGTTTTTACAAAATAAACATAAGCTTCCTCTACACACCTATATATACCTTTAACTCTAATTATCTCTCTACCTGCCTCGAAAATGTTATTTTAACTTTGTGTTGAGAAAAATCGCAAGAAATTTCCGGCCTACCTAATGTTAAGTGTTTGCAAAAATTTTGATCAGCGACATCTGCAGGTAAAAATCGTAAATGGAAATGGAAATACCACTGTACATAACGATTGAAATCGATGGTTTTCGCCTTTCTCTACATAAAACAAGAGTTTTCCATTTAATATCATTGATTGATTCAACGTATGCCGAAGCTAATCATGGAGACCTCAAAATTCTTCTTCTTTAAAACTCATTACTTTTATCGCTTGCTTGAAGAAATCAACTGCCGAGGCCCATCAAAGATGTTCAGATTCCTAAGGTGATGCTCCTCCATCATATCCCAATTGTCGGTTTGACATTCAACGGTTTAAAAGTGACGACACAAATTGCCTGAACATACCATTTTTTGGCCACTTGTTGCAAGAGTTGTCCAGGATACACTGTTGCAGCTCGAATGGGAATCTCCGCCACACCCAGCATACTCATTAGACATGGCGCCTCCTGATTACCAGTTGTTGAGATCGATGGCGCATGGCTTGGCTGGCACGCGGGTCCGCAAACTTGAAGAAGTGCGAAAATGAGTCGATGGATGGATCGCTGCCAAACCAATATAAGTTCCTTCGACATGGTATCACCATGTTGCGAAAAATATTGTAAAATGTTGTAGAAAGCGGTGAAAACTATATTTTCGACAATAAATGCCTTTTTCAAGTGAAAAAATGATCACAACATTTGCAAACGCCAAACAATATTAAAATATAATAAAATAAAAACATATATATGTCTAGCTTGGAAGCAGAGCCATAGCCGATATAAACCCAACTGAGACTGTATTGCCATATAGAAGCGAACATGCAAACGCTTGGCAACTAATCATAATTACATTATCCAATATTGTTATGTAGAATGGCCTTTGCGTTTTCACGTTTCTCTCCGGCTCCTTGTTGAGATCAAGTTCGTATCAATGAGTTGTGATTTTTAGGATAGCGTAGGTTTTATTTAAAATTCTCAAGAGATCTATTAACAAATTATTTAGAGCAACTTCTACATTGCTACTTCTAATCTTAGCCGTTCGAATATTATTTTATTTTATTTATTTATTTACTTATTTATTTATTCCACTTATACAGAAACTCAACTAAAACAAACAACAGTCGAGTTCAAATGACTCTTAAAGTAAATCTTAAATTAATTATTAATAAAAAAACTTAGTATAAATACAAAAGGAAAAAAAGAAAAAAAAAAAAAAAAAAAAAAAAGAAAAAAAGCATGTACACAATTAGCACAGAGCCACACCCACAACCGGTGCAGAACCTAGATGCAAGTGAACCCCTAAGCCATCGCTTGGCAACCGATAATAGTTAACAACAATTAATTTTCGAATCGTAGTGACTTTTTAGGATTAAGAGCTAGTTTAAGTACGACATTCGCAAATCTCGTGTATTAAGCAATGTTGCTGTAATGGACTTTAAAGTGTCCGATAATGAAAAAAGGTGATAGACGTTATTTAGGTTCTTACAAACAACTCTGAGCGGGTTAAACAGCTCATAATTATATTTACAATGACTAACCTTAACCAAGGTAAAGTGCCTAGAGAAGCGGTTAGGAACACTAAAACTTATTTCTCCAAGTAATGACGGCGAGTCAATAGCGCCGTTTATTAATTTGATTGCGAAGCAAACGCCAAGAACAAATCTACGTTTTTCAAGAGACGGTAAGGACAAAAGAAGCAACCTATTTTCATAGGGGGGAAGAGAAGCAGACGGATCCCAACCCAAATTCCTAAGAGCAAACAACAGGAATTGCTTTTGAAAAGATTCAATTGAGTCTACATAGCACCTATATGAAGGAGACCACACAGCAGAAGCATACTCAAGTATAGGCCTAACCAAAGACGTATACAGCCTTTTGGTAATATACGGATCATCTAGCTCTTTGGACCACCTCTTGATGAAACCAAGAGCGGACCTAGCTTTGCTTATCGAGAACTCAATGTGCAAATTGAAACGTAGCCTACGATCAAAGAGGACGCCTAGGTCTGTGAACGACTCAACGTCCTCCAACTTGTGCGAATCTATAAAATAATGGGTTATGAATGACTTCCTTCTAGAAATTATGATTCGAATCTCATGACTCGACTGATTTTGCCTTCCGCACATATTCGGCTTGTATACGCTTTCAAAAATACCCAATTCCTTGCGAAATTTTTTTGTTGATTCCTTTTTCCGTGAACTGTTGTTAATCTTTTCGCCAACAGCCAGCTGCATAAGCCTACTTCACAGTCAGATAAAGTATCAAGAGTCTGTATTCGGTTTTCCCATCTTAAGAATTTCGTTCCTTGGAAAATGGGTTAGTTTTCATGCAGAGCCATTTTATCAAATGTGTGTTTCTCATAACAACAGCAACAACGTTAGAGGATCCTGATGCGAAAAATTATGTTTTGTCTTAAACATGACATTGGCAATACGCAAGTATTGAGAAGAATAAATTTAACTGTATATGAGGAATTCGCTAAAGAGATTGTGCTGTAAATGTCTGACCCTGAAAAGGTTAAATATTTCATAATTGAATTTACATTCATATTCAGTATTCAAATATTCTCGAAGTTACACCGATCAAAAGTATCGGATCATTGACCCGACGAAGGGAAGTGTGGAAGAGTGGACAAATTGGAGATATTGACGACTTGTCAGATACTGAATTGCCAAGACAATGATTCAAGATGTCAGCGACCTTCCAGCAAGCGATATGATGCAGCATCTGTTCATTCGTTTTGCCCCGATGAAAAGATATTTTTGTAGTCACATTACACAAGCGGTATGAAACGATATTAAATGTCCACTAGCGATAATATTATTTTTAATGAGATACGAAAGAAGAGATATCGCGAATCAAACCGCAAGTGAAAAAACTCTGCCTTACGAAAAGACGAATAAGTTCAATAAGCCCAAGCAAAGCGAGTCGCGAAAAATGAACATAAAATCCAAGTATTCGTAGAATTTGCCTTTTTGCTCATTGTTATGCTTACAAGATCCCTTCTCCTTTAATTGCAGGTAGATTAAGTCGGTTGAATCTCTACCACAGCTGAATTCTTTATATGCAAATAAAGTAATATGATAATAAACAGACAGATAGACAGATAATAGATAACAATAATAATGCGTTTGGGTATCCAAGAAGTATTACGTAATTATAAAATATTTGATTGATTTGTTTAACAACAAATATACAACAGTTACTTACCCTCATTTGTTACAGTCCGCTTAAGAAATTAATGTTAATTTTATGTTTTTTTGTTAAAGATTCCGTGCATTTTATTTTCAAGTTTAGAACTTTTGTTTGCATACTTTCCCATCAGTTTGTTGACAAACTTGTATCGCTTTAATGGCGTCATCGGGTAGAAACTCGCAACATTCATGATGTTCAACATCGTATGACATCGCTCGAGTATCACGGCTCGGGTTATGATTCTCGTTATCGTTACCAACTCGACGAACGAATTTCCATTTTGTGTTGATTGTTCTCGTTATCGAGCAACCGCTAACGAGAATTGAGTTATTGATACTCGACGGCGTGTGAGTGTTTGCTCGACATCGAATCCAAAATGTCATATTTTAGCTTGAAAGCAAAATAGCTATCGAGCTTCATGTTAAAAGTCCTCAGAACGTCAGAAATTCCAAAACGAAATAATTATTAATGAAATCGAAAAAGAGATAAATGAGGGGATGTCGAAGCCATTTTAAAGGGTATGCTCGAAAGATGATATTTGGCGTCTATTTGGGCAGTATAGTATAGACAGTCGAATTGCATACGGAAATTGTAAATGCCAAACTAGCCACTTGGGGGAAAAGAATTCGACAATTTAAGCAGACAGTGTTTTCAACTTTCTTTTATGTTTTTATTTAATCACTTTTGATTTATTGGCAAATTTTTTTTTTTTCAAATTTGTTATTAAATTTATGTTTATTACTTTTCCTCCTCTTCTTTGCATTATTTTCTTATACATACGCCGATAATATCGCAAATTTTCCACTGCAATTGCCAGGAAAGGGAAGCACAACTTGATAGGAAAGTAATCGAGAACCATGGACACAAAATCGATCGTATCGCGCGATAGCTCGCCAATGATCACCATAAATCGATGATCACCTCAGATTGAAATAGTATTTATCACTAGCAATCTGAAAAATTGTTAAACACCTTTTCTTATATCCATCACCATTGCAACAGTCAGAGGGAAGCTTCAGAGCTCCCATAAAGAACATACATTTTTGATTAGCACCAAATTCTGAATCAATTTAAACATGTCCGTCTCTCTATCTGTCTGTGTAATGTGCGTCTAGTTGCTTGCAAACATAAAGCTATTGGCTTCAAGTTTAGCAAGAGCATTGAATGCTTGGTATCAAAATTAGATTAAATCGATCAAAGAACAGACTCCCAAAGTACAGTACAAGTTAAACTGCAATACACTTGCGATGAAAATTTTCAGGTATATTTTACAAAAATGGCAAAAATCAGACACGCACACCTAATATTGCAGATCATTTAAATTTACCTTTTACGTATTTTTCTTAAGATAGGAGTGGTGGTTATAAAAGCATCGGTCACAGACTAATATAATTTTCTTGCTTGTTTCGTATGTGTGTTTTGGGCTCCTGAATTATACCTGTATGTGCGGAGACCACGTTCTTTTCTGCATTCCATTTGTAAATTTATGTGTGAAATGTACACACAATGTAACAGATTTCGGATTTTAGAATACAAGCGACAGATATAGAAATAAAAAGGCACATGGACATAGTTAAACCAGTATATAATCTTCTATTTGTCAGGCATACCTATACTGCTATGATCGTCGACTAGTTGCCTCAAGCTAGCCAATGATCCGTGAGCAACACTTTCATACTTTAAAAGAAATAAAAATGAGAAAAATAGTTATTCGTTTTTAGTTCATTTCAATGAATGGGACAGACATTATAATATATATATATATGCATAAAGTACCATAAGAATGGTTGGGCACTCCCGTAAATTTCAACAAAGTAAAAGTGTCGGTGAATCATATATAGTGTTAACATGTTGCATTAGATACATAGGTCGTGAGCAAATCGTGTCAATAAGACGTTTTCAGCACATAACGAATTATGATTAGAACAAGTGGAAATATTATAGTCCAGCCAGGCCGACTGTTAAAACCCTACACCACATTGTCTAACACAATTGTTATTTTTGCCCTAGAACACACAAGTAACTCCCTGCTTACTATCATGGAACAGTATATTAATAACTAAACACCTTTGCAAATAAAGGCTTACTTTCCGTAAGAATCGTTGTGCCTCGCACATTAAGGCACGTGTTCCGCACAGATAATTTTTATATAAAATTACCATTATGAGTCAATTTCGATCGTAACCTAATAAAACTTGGACTTTTCAGGCCTAAAAAACAAAAATTTTCGTGAAAATCCAAAAAATAGGTCGAGATGGCCCAAATTTGGTGCAGTTTTTTTGTCTTAATTCGTTTTTATATGATTTTCATCATTAAGCACTGAAAACCAAACCTCGCCATTTGACCTTCAATTTTCGTTATATGAAAGGCGGTCCAAAAAATTGCCCGACCCGGTCCAAAGTTTTCACACCAAGTTTAGATCGATTCTGAATTTGAATAGTGATATGTAGGCGTATCTTAAGCCCGTCTGCGTGTTACATACGTCCGTCTGGTATAATTAAAAAGGGCATAATTAACAAGTAAAGTAAGCAGCAACGCTCTAGTCGGCCAAAGCCGACCATTTCGGTTAGTTAATAATACACCTAAAACCACACATTCCTTTTATGTAAATGCATAATTTTCGTGAAAGAGCTCAAACGCCAACATAGTCCAAATTTAGCAAACTTCATTTACTTGTCAAAGGTTTTTTTATTTCCCAGTTGCGCTTCCGCAATAACAATATGTGGGGTGGGATGCAAAAAAATAGACCTACGGCATCTAAGTTCGTTAGGATTAATTATACCCTACACCACTTGTGGTAACACGCAGAAGGGCTTAAGATAGGCCAACCTTTTATTATACCGATCGATTGATCTAAACCTGTCTCTCCATCTGATGTCTGTCCATGTGATTTGTGTTCAAGTTGCAGCTCGCAATTTTTGAAATATTTCGATAAAATTTGATACAATGACGTGTTTTGGCCCAAGGACGAACCCTATTGAAAATGGTTCAAATGGGTCCACTTTTCGACCAATCCACACTGGAAAAAAATTGCAATTTTCAAAATTTTTCAGCAAAAGTACTGCGGCATTTTTGCATTCTAAATCTAAAAAAATTATATCATAATAGTAATTGAACATAAAAAAATTAATTGTAGCAAATTTGGACTTTCTTGGCCTACTTTTTGTATCCTACCCTAATAAGGCTTTTTATAAAAATTAATGCACAATATTAAAGAAATTTCATATAAAAATGAACTCTACAAAATTCGGAACATCGACGCCTATTTTTGGGTCCTGCCCTATGTAAGGATTAAACTTGTACTACATTAGGTTAAGTGTTGAGCCCACTTCCCCATAAATACGCACTTGAAAAATTTGCTTTTATCTAGAAACAAGATATAATTGTTGTGTTCTAGAATAAAAATAAGAATTGCGTTAGACAATGTGATGACGTAGGGCATTTAATTGTCGGGTTCGCCCGACTATGATGTTCTTACTTGTTTTTATTTCAAATTTTTTGTTATACAAAAATATTCAAAATTAGAAGTTTTTACGACATCAAGATTCAGTTTCCATGGAAACGGTTATATAACAAGGAGTTCAAAAAATTACACCACCCGACCCACACTGTTTGCAGGAATTTAGAATCCGGAAGTACTATTACTGAGCGATTTTTCTGGTCAAATCGTAAAAATTACAATATTTTTTGTTATAACGAATTATCAAAGCAAGAGGAATTGCCAAAAAAGTCGTCCTGTCTGCACCATTTTCAATAGCGTTCGTTCTTGAGCCAAAGCACATCAATGAACTAAATTTCATGAAAATATCTCAAAAATTGCAACCTATAGGTGGAACACAGAAATTGGTCAAGGGACAGACAAGCTTCGATCGTTTCAGAAAGTGATTCTGATGATAAAATACAGGGCCACCGTAAGTCCTTCTACGTATTATGCGGACGTGGGTATAAACTTAATGTACCTTGTACCACATGTGGTGTGGAGTATGAAAAGAAATATCAAAAATTGTCACATATGAGCATTGAAATGAATTCATTTAAAGCCGTCATTAGTATAAGACATTTGAACGTGAATAAGAAAAGAACCTTCATTCCTACCTAGGTTTTCTCATTTTTAGGTCAAAATGAACTTCCAGCCATACTTGCCAAGGTATTACTCATCCATACGTCCCATAAAAACTTAAAATTTTCATATATTTTTTCAGCAGCGGTTAGAGGTAAGACCGGCAATAATTTAAAATTCAAATGCTTGGTTACTTGCTTAGTAGAAGGGAATCGAGTATTTGTCACCTTGTCTTGCAAATCGTTTAGAGTTCGAATTATGAAGTTACTGATGCAAAATGTCGGACTCTGTAGCTACTTTCAACCCAACTTCGCTTAATATGTGAATCTTGCGGATGTCTTGTGGATGCTAGTGAACTTAATATGTTTGCCGAGCTTTCTCATGTTCCCGTCCCAGTTTATCAATAACTTCAAATTCACACCGGTTGCGATGGTACGTGTGTGCTAGATGTACACATGCTTTTTATCCCCTACACAACTTCTGGTACAGCGATGTACTTAGTTTGTGCCGATGTATACAATATTCGGAAGCGCTTGAGATGTACCCACCTTTTATTATACCTAAGCATATCTGTTCGTATGTCTGTTCCGATTTCTTGTATTCGTAGCTTGTACATAGGCCGCAATTTTTGATTTATTTCAATGAAAATTTGGTTTTGGAATTTTGTTCGAAGGACGAACGTTATTGAAAATTGTTTGGATCGGACCACTTTTTCAACAACTCACCATATAACGGCTGATTTTGCCAAGTCGTTTGGTAAGGTTGGTGTGTCTTATTTGTTTCTCAATTAACTTTTCAATCAAAACCTTCGAGTGTAAGATTAGGCCTGAAAGGCCTGCTACGTGTAAATAATCTACTGCTCTACCCACCACCAGCCTGACTGGTATCGTTACTGAATAAACCTTCTGGCTGACTGGCAAGATATCCATCACATCCATCCATTGTGTTATATATGTCGCTCATCACATATATTCAAAAATGATAAGTTTTACATCAAATCGATAGGTAATTATAGGTAATATTAAGCTTAACCTTTCAATTCGAGTACGAGCGTTTAATTGAACAACAACTTAAGCTTAAACTTAAAAGCTCTAACGTTCGTAGCCGTAATTAAAGGAACAAGTTGAAATTGTCATCTGCTTTTCTTCTTCTGTTTTTTTTTTTTGTTCAATATGAGCAATACGGGGGTTACGGGGATAGCCCCTACACGTGTAACACGGCGACGATCAAAGAGAAGTGAGAAAAGAGAAAGAGGCAGGAAGTAACGGCAACCTAGTGGATGCGTGTCCAATCGATAAGTGTTGTACCTTCATAGCTGCGACTGAAGTACTCAAGTACTCCGGCACTTGACACTTAAACCCGCGAACACTGACTTGTTAATCGCTACTCTTCTCTACACAGCTACACATGCAGATACACATGCATATAATAGATACCATGTACATATGGGAAATAATAACCGTACACACGTATGAGAACAAGTATATGCTTTTAGGCGGAACTTTGAGATCGCACTTATCATATCAACTGCCTGCCTGGCAATACACATGTGGACAAATAGAAATATTGCAAAATCGTCCCCGCTATTTACGTCAGTCAAGAATATACATATAAAGAATGCGTCGCAATATATGAACAACGGCGCTTTTACTTACGATTTAAAGAAATCACATTTTGATCTCGTCTAAGAATTTGTGGCAGAAGGAGTAAATCAGAAATCGACATTCGTCACAGTATGATATTCTTACCTCCAATTTACGATTTTTATTATAAATGTTAAAAATCGAAGACTAATAAAGTTAAGGGATTTGGAAATTTTCTTCATGTATGTCTTTACTAAAAAATCGTCACAGAAGTTCCGTGTAAATGAATGAAATTTTTATCAAACCGATCTCAAAGTTTTAATCCACCCTTCAAAGGAAAGAAATAAAATTGTCATGAAACCGATTTCAGAGTTTCGATCTGCAGCCGTTTTTATTCATTATTTTATTTAGGCAAGTGCTCCGATGCTATACACAAAGAGTTTT
Organism: Glossina austeni; assembly: GCA_000688735.1. NCBI lineage: Eukaryota > Metazoa > Arthropoda > Insecta > Diptera > Glossinidae > Glossina > Glossina austeni. Next base: position 3,693,819 of record KK502400.1, read on the forward strand.
TTACACAAGGGTTTTTTGGATCCACGGACAAACCGCATTTCAAATCATATAATTAGGGAAGTGAGGCCATTTGCAGGCAAATTACGCGCTGATTTTATAGCAGATGTACATTTTCATAATAAAGATCTAATAAAGTTAATACAATCCTTAAGTGTTAAGCTTAAAAAGAAAATTTTGCTGTTGTTGGCCATAATTTCCAAGCAAATAATTGCCATAATAACAACGAAACGAAACGAAACCTTGAATGCAGCTTCTATAAACATAATATATATATGCGTTCTTTCGTTCGTATATATTGAAGTGTGCATGGTAGCTATACAAGTGTAAAGTACCACTTTATTGGCTATTGCGAAATATTAAAACATTGACCCTGAAATGTACGCTAGAGCTGCAATGACCTGCATTTCCAGTCAACTACAATATTGTGTGTGATTCCTGTCCGTGTCGAATTTGAAGAGCTAAACTCGCGTTATATTCGATGCCGATGTTGTTCCATCACTATTCATATTCCTTTCTCTTGCCTTTTAAGTTGTAAAGTAAGCACACTTGAAGAACTGCAAAAAAAGAAAAAATTCAAAAAAAAAAAAAAAATATATAGAAAAGTTTAAAAATTGTCATCAACTTTGCTGAAGCCGAAGGACAAATAAAAAGTAATGAACTTTTGTGTGAGCTGCGATATGAAGTGTCATAGACTACACCGCACAGAAACATTGTTGCAATTAACAGTTTTTTCCATCGCATTCACCTCCAAGAACATGGATACATTAGTTGGATCAACTCGTTTGCATTCAGACAGACTTTCAATCCTTCCAACTGAATGTATCTGATTTTTTTTTAACTTATGATATTCTTCTCGTCTGATTAATGAATTGAATCGCGTTCCCTTCTTACACGCACAAATAACTTAAGTGTGATGATCCCTCCATCTAAAAGCTGAAGTAACTCTTCGGTTCGCTCCTTAGATTAGACGGGAGAGAAAATAGAAAAAGTTAAATTTTTCATGCATTTGGATGATGAGTAGTGTATAAAATTCGCCTCAAGATGTGCAGAATTTTTACCAAGTCTAGTGTTGTTTACTTTGTTCTGCGACACTTAAAACGACGAGTCAATGCTATTGGTTCTGCAACGAATTAATCGGTTTATAAGGCAACGCAGACTTGAAGTAAGCTTTTCACACTTGATTGGAGAGGGGGGGAACTGTATGGCTTCTATCTAAACATTTCAAGCAGTTCAGCAGTTTATAAAAAAATGTATCATTTTTATCGTAGCACCAGATGCAGATGCAGATGCAGATTCATATCGACAACTTTGCATTTAATTGGAATAGGAAAAGAGAAACAGAAGATAACTCATCTTTATTATAGCGTAGTTGTATTGAAATTTTCTGTTCGTTTTTGCGTTTTGCGTTCAAAGAGAGCTTTAGATATTTAATTTAAATCTTTTGATCTCCTTTCTTTTATCCTCCTTCGTATAATTCCGCAATAAAAAGTATTGAAAAACTTAATGCTAATGAAAGTTATCATCGCGACTGTCTACTGAATACAAATACAAATACAAATGATAATTGCAACAACAAATGCAATCATTTCTACCAACCGAGACTGTAATGTAAGCTGACTTGTTCTTTCCTCTTTAGATTTTTGTTGGATTGTATTTCCGTCTTAGATTTCCGCATTCAGAACATTTATTCATTCGAATACTCTTCTTCATCTATTTTCGTCGTTGTGCATGCATTAATGTATGATGAGATAGATGTACTGTAGACCAGAGCGACAAAAGTTAATTCGTTCTGTTTGCTTTAGCCACTGCATAGTAATGTTTTACTCTGACTGTGTGGGTTGGGTTTTGTTTTCATTCTTCTTAAACAAATTTTATCAAAGTCTCAACACAACGCTTAAATAATAATTTATTTCGCTTTTAAAAGTATTGAAAATTTTTATAAAATGCTTTTATTTAAAAAACTTTAAAAATTGTGATCAAAACTTTCACTATAGCCATCCTCTCACCAGAATCTTAAATACGCACATGATATAGTATTTCGCGAGCACATCCTTTTTTTTTTTTTTTTTCAAGGAAAAATAGAAGAGTGTAAAAAAAGATTTACGAAAACCCGCCAATTCGATGAGTAAATTTTGTGAGCCGTCACTGTCGCAAAAATGAGCTGACGCAGCTGAGGCAGCTTAAATTTGATACAAACACTCCTTGATTGATTCAAAATATGAGGCTACAAAATGGTCGACATTTGTAAAAAAAAACACGCCCACAACGCAGGACAAACTAAAATAAGTTCGGAGTTTTCAATTCCGCGGAGATATTTTCAATAACCTTTGGCCCAGATGTTCATTAGGAACACTTCCATATCTAATCGAAAAATGACAATTAACAAGAAAATCCAGTCCAATGTGCTTGATAATAACTGGAAAATAAATTAGACATAAAAGTTTATCGTTAGTTGTGCACATATTAGTAAGGAGCCGATCGGAACCATTCTTGCACCGAACATGCAAGTAATCCCGATGAACACTTGGGTAACATTAACGCGATCGAAAGTTATAGACAAAAACTTGAAAAAATTGTCGTTGTTTTCCAAGGTTGCTCCAGTTCCCTTTACATTGTGAATGTACATGTGAACACTTCGCGCTCATTTTTTAAACTCATATTCCTAATCGATCAAGAAATGTTCGTGGCAAATTTCAGATACATATCTGCATCTGTGCGACTTTGAGGATTCACAGAATTTACCCGTTAAGCTGACGTATTTTCATAGAATTTTCGAGGTAAATAATATCACATTTGCATTAAAATGGCAAAAATGGGCGTGGCCTATAAAAAAAAAAATAGATATATACGTTTGCTGCCTTCTATCATTAAAAGCCAATACATAACATCTAAGTATATCGGTCGACTGACTTCCTTATACTGAATTTTTAAAATCAAAAAACCCTCAAACAATTGACACGTACCGCAAACCTAGTGTTAAATTGTAGCACGCGACTTGAAAGTGTCGTTTATACATTATCTAGAGAATATAAAAAAAAGGGCTGATAGAAATCAGCTCGTTGCCCTTTCTCATTATATATATATATACAAACATATTTTTTTTTTGTTTAGACGGCACAGCGAATCCCGATGCTAAACGTCTTTACGACGATCTTCTCAGTAATTACAATAAACTTGTCCGGCCGGTTGTCAACGTAACGGACGCTCTAACAGTTCGCATAAAATTGAAGCTATCGCAACTGATCGATGTCAATTTGAAAAATCAAATCATGACGACAAATCTGTGGGTTGAACAAACTTGGTACGATTATAAGCTTAAATGGGAACCAAAAGAGTACGGAGGTGTCGAAATGTTGCATGTACCTTCGGATCATATCTGGCGGCCAGATATTGTATTATATAATAAGTAAGTGACTCAGCTTCTCATACAATGTAATAAAAGACACAAGACTCTGATTTTCCGTTTGATTTATTAAAGCGCTGATGGTAATTTTGAAGTAACTTTGGCCACTAAAGCCACACTTAATTATACGGGTCGCGTTGAATGGCGTCCACCAGCCATCTATAAGAGTTCGTGCGAAATCGATGTTGAATATTTTCCTTTTGATGAGCAGACGTGTGTGATGAAATTCGGTAGCTGGACTTATGATGGTTTTCAAGTAAATATATTATAGCTAAAGTGTTTTTCTATAAAAGTAAAACATTAATTAAACCTAACGATATTTGATTGCATTTATAGGTGGACTTGCGCCATATAGACGAATTAAATGGAACAAATGTAGTCGAAGTTGGTGTAGATTTATCCGAATTTTATACGTCGGTCGAATGGGACATTTTGGAAGTTCCTGCAGTAAGGTTAGTACAAAAATTATATTCGAATAAATGAAGTTAAAGGATGTGCCGATGAACAAATTAAATTATTTTATAGAAATGAAAAATTTTATACTTGTTGTGATGAACCCTATTTGGACATAACATTTAATATAACTATGAGACGGAAAACGCTATTCTACACTGTAAACCTGATCATACCTTGCATGGGAATTAGTTTTCTAACTATTTTAGTATTTTATTTGCCCTCAGACAGCGGTGAAAAGGTAAGTTCCGCAATCCGAATTTTCCAAGCCTAGGCGAACGTATTCAAAATTTTATTTAAACTTTGTTCACATCTCATTTCCATATCGACTCGCTCATTGATGACTATCGCGAAAACATTTAAGTAATTTATACTTATGCTTATGTCTACCCTTCTACAGGTCTCGTTAAGCATATCGATTTTGTTGTCGTTAACAGTGTTCTTCCTGTTGCTGGCGGAAATTATTCCACCAACATCGTTAGTTGTGCCGCTTTTAGGGAAATTTGTACTATTCACAATGATACTCGATACGTTCAGGTAAATGTCTTTGCATTGATTGCATTTCATTTCATTTATTACGTGGGAAACGTCATCTTATCAAATCAAATATGCAACAAATAATCTACAGACTTTACAATGAATTTATTACAATAAAACGCATTGCATAAATCATCTTGTACACTTTATACAACGTCTCGCACTTATGTATTGAACACACATCTCCATTCACCAGACAAACGTAGAAAATTTATCCTCCTGTGCCCCCATTCGCGGGCAAAAAGAAATCGCTTTGTAAATATTTTAAAAATTTTTAATCTGTTTGAAATGATTGAAATGAATAAGACGAGCGAGCGAACACACGCTTTATCCGTTATAGCATTGAAATCTTTTCGTGCAATGAAAATGATTTCCCGAAAATAATTTATTTCATGTTCTGTATACTCTCTCTGTTCTCTTTTCAATTTATGGCTGTTTCCGATTCGCTTGGTTGCACTATTAATTTTATTGCTGCAGTATATGTGTGACCGTGGTTGTTTTGAACATACATTTTCGTTCGCCACAGACTCACATAATGGCACCGTGGGTGCGTACAGTGTTCATTAATCAACTGCCACGATTCCTAGTCATGCGACGACCGCTGTATCCAATAAGTGAGATGATGTAAGTAATGGAATCACAAGCCGAAACGAAATGAAAAGAAATATATCCGAAAATTTTAATCCCCCCCCCCCCCTGCTGCCCCCCGCCCCCAATCTTCCTCCCTATCCCTATGATTTTGTTTGCAGTAAGTCATCAAGGAGACTCATGGTACGTACATGCAACGGACTTGAATTGAGAGATCAAATACCACCGCTGCCCCCACCAGTAGCCTTATCACGGTAAAAAATTCACTTTATTAATTAGCATAGATGTAACTTATTATAGATACGGATATTTTATCATTACTCAGCTTACATCATAGTCCGCATAAAACGTCGCGCAGTACCTCACCACATCTGCAGCAAAGAGTGCAAAGCCTCAACGTACTAAATGATTCGAGTGTAATTTATGAAGGAAGCTGTATGGCGGGCGGAGCCTCTGTCATTACTGGTAACTTTTCGATGATGTATCCATCCACAGTTAATCAGGAAACATCGACTACATCGTCGTTGATAGATGCGCTACATCATAACCAATATCAACAAACCGGTAGCTCGCTACTTGATCATCCGCTTACACCAACGAAGTTTCGGCAAAAAACTTCAACTTCCGTTCAAACAAACGGCATAAGTGAAACTACACAGTATAGCATTTATGGAACAATTCAACATGAACAACATTTTGGTCACAGGGCTGTCGGCATCTCTTCTTCGACTACTACGTTACACCATCAGCAACAGCAACAACATTCGCTTTCACATCCCTATTGTTTGTATCGTCAGCAGTCGACATCATCAGCCAATTTTTCCCCAGTACCTGCTCCATTACATCCTCATCAACAACATCAATCAACCAGCACTTGTGATTTGTTGGCCAACACTAATTCGAATGTGATGAAATCTACAACGACAGTTAACTCGGTAGCAACAGCTTCAACATTAGCGGGCTCTTGTTGCAGTGTAAGCGGAGCCGTACAAGTTCATCAAGGTCTAGGGGCCGGAGCAGCTTGCCAATCAGCTGAATCCCAAGCAACGTCAAGTAAAGCGAATCAACAGCAGCAAACCGAAGAAAACATAATTCATAAGGAAATTCTACCTCCATGTCAGAGAGAAGGTGGACCACAGTGTTGCTCAGATAAAATCAGCAGTAGTGTACGTCATCGTTGGCATAAATGTCCTGAACTATTTAAAGCTATGGACGGTGTCAGTTACATAGCCGAACAGACACGCAAAGAAGAAGAAAGCACTCGGGTAAGTAAGACAACAACTAACAAATGTCCACTCTATATATGCATATAGAGAAAATTTCATTTCAAAGGATAATAAATTAAAATTCTCAAAAGGAAAAGTTCTATGAAAAATTGAATATTAACAGCGACAGCGACAGTTTATTTTGTACAGTGAAAAATACGCGGCAACACAACTAAATATCATCCTTTAACACTAGACTTACTTACCTCTTCTATATTTCCCCCTATTTCTACTAAAGTGAATTAATTTGATCCACGTATTTGATGGGATCATTACAATCACAGAAACGAAGGTGAGAAGCGGAAACTTACCATCTACGTTCCTTAACCAATTCAGAATGCCACCTTCTGAAATGTCCTTAAAATATATGCCCCACAATTACTGTTACAATCGGGCAATACAAATAAAAACCATTTTCCTTGAACTATATTCCTGCAAAGTCAACCGACTAGTTAATGGTTACCTAAAGGCATGTTAGCAAACCAGCCGGAATGATTAATCAATAGCTGGATAACATGTTTCTGGAAATATATTCACGGGATCGCGTGTCGTACATAAAAATAGGAAAAAATGGTCTTGTTTTCGAAGTTCTTCCATTTTCTTGTATGTTGTAGGCGGGTCTGTGGCCAAATCAAATTCATTTCTTAACCATGTCTTTATAACCGATTAAGAAACGTACTTGTCGTCTCGTGGCCGTGGTCGTCTCTCTGAACTCAAAATTGATTCAGTTTGACCATCGGTATCTCCAAGACCAGACTGGATAGAAGAAGAGTGATTATATGATCTTAAAGGTTTTCCTTTTTTCTTTTTTCGAAGACCCATCCGGCTCTTCAAGTATTAAACGAGGCCTGGTAATCTTGATTAAACTGATTTCGCCATATCAAAACTTTGGCAACTCTAATCGTGATTTGAAATAATTACTTTTAATGCTCATAAGTCCGCGTGTAAAGTTTTCAAAAATTATGACATTCTTTAGTTGTTATTAATGTATTGTTATTATTAATATTATTATTATTATTAATATTATCATTATTGTTATTATTATTATTATTATTATTAGTGTTATTATTTTTACTCACCTTGTTGCGTTTAAGGTTAAAGAAGATTGGAAATATGTAGCTATGGTGCTAGATCGACTCTTTTTGTGGATTTTCACAATAGCCGTCGTCTTTGGCACAGCTGGCATAATACTACAGGCACCGACTCTATACGATACCCGTGTACCCATCGATATTAAACTATCAGAAATTGCATCAACAACAGCGAAGCCTAATATTGCCAAACCTATGCTGTAAATATATGATGTTAACTATGTAGCTGCGCGTACGTATACATATGTATAAGAGGAATGGGCGGCAAGCAATTTCATCAACAAATCGAATAAGATTGACGGAAATGTCTATTAGGAATTCATTAACTGTTATTCAACTTTAATTACATACGACGATAAAAAGGAAAGAGTGTAATAAATTTATCGATTCGTTTGTAACGCTCAAGTACGACAGCTATATATAACAAGGAACGAGTCATGATTGTTCACCACCACCACTAATATATCGTTAATTATACTTGTATACTAATTGGCTGATCGAGAGAATGTTTGTAGACAAATTTCAGATAACCTCGATCGACATTTAAAAAAGAAAATTTTTCATCTATGCTGGCTACGGATTGTTGAGATTATCACAATATCATAGGCAATCGAACTTGTGATCGGCTCCGGTTAACTTAAATAGACAACATTTTATAGGTTTCGACCTTAATTTTTAAGACTTTAAAAATTCCAAAAATAAAGAGAAATGAAAATCTGATAGATATAGGGATCTCTCTGATGATTACTTCTGCGTGTTACAAAGGAAAGGGCGAAAGGTTGGGCTTTTCCCCATTTTATGGTGGTGGACATGAAAGTGCTCGGGATATTTCATTCTATTCTTGTCCTCTTGGCACTTTATAGGTAAAAGTGTTTCTTACAGGTCTCCCATACACTTTTTGAAATTTCCAAAAACGCAACAAACAAATGTTTGAACTTAAGTAGAAAGTGTTCAAAGTGTTATTAGATAAAGTTTTCGTAGACTTTAACACTCCTTTTTAACTCTACACAGTCTTCTGAAATAATATTTACTCAACATATATCATATCAGTCTATCCGTTCATTTGTTTAAATGTTACTACTACTACTACTACTACTACTACGATTACGCTGCCTTCCTCTTATGATATTTGAAAAGGAAATAAAGTGAAAGCGTTAATAAATGCCCGAAAAAATGTTTTTGTTCATCGAATGACACAAAATAAAAAAAATGAATGAAGAACAGCAAGAGAGGCGTTATTTATTCAGTAATTTTTGAAAATAACTAAATATTGATGGATATAGAGATCTTGGCTCGGATGATAGACCAATTTTTGTACGTTTTTACATCGGTATAGTGAAAAATCTAAATAATTGTTGTGTTTAGAACTAAACATACATACATAGGTACGTATATGCGCGCATAAGTTGCATCTATTCTGTAAACTTATCTATCAACATATATATTTATATACATTCTCTTACCCTTTCTCTTGTCGTTCTCGAATACCCAAATATGAATACATACGTATGCTTATGATGTATGCGCAGTTCTCAAACATGAATTAAAGCAAAGTATTGAGTTGGTATATAGAGTAATTAGAAAAAAACAAAAATTAAAACTAAAATTAAATAAAACAAAAAAGCAGAAAAAAAATTAAAAACGTAAGCAAACAACAAAAATGTAATAAAAAAATTTTCAAACGTTATGATAAATTATTTTTGGTAGGATTTAAGAGTGTAGAGACCACAATTAATGAATTATTTTATACTCCAAACTAGGGAAATACTTATGTGTTAACACAATTAACAAACGGCAACAACAACAACCAGTGAGATGTCTGTCCAACTACACACAAAACAGAGAAATAGTTATTAAAAATTTTTGAAATTTGAAATTTTTGAACAAAAACAAAAAATACATAAGTAACTTGAACTGATTGAAATGACGCATGAAATAAGACCCATTACGAACTCCGGTCCATACACAGTCATTTGCTCACTAACGATGACATAAAAACAACAGAATAATTCACGTTTACTATCATAATCATAATCATTTTTAAATATCAAATATTTTTTATTTATTTATTTTTTTTTTTTTTTTTTTTTTTTTTTTTTTTTTTTTTTTTTTTTTTTT
>KK502400.1:3708072-3739708 GCA_000688735.1 Glossina austeni
TATATATATATATATATGTATACATACATACATACATACAAATGTATACATATATATATATATATATATACATAAGAACACACATATATGCATTCATTTACACAGGAAAAAGAAAAGTTCATTATACTTAAACAAAGTAAACAAAGCATTTTGCTTATCCACATGCATTTGTACGATATACGATGGAGACAAAAATGCCTACACGCGTACATCTATAAGCATGGATTGTTACATTCGATCTAAGCAAATAAACTACAATGAACAAACAAGCAAAGAGATAATGAGATATATTTCTATAAGTATAAAGGAAATAAATGTATATACATGCGAATTAAAAAAAAAGGAAAAAACAAAATAGTTTATTAAAATTATTTCTTTCGTTTTTTTCATTTATTCAATTACACTTATATTTTACACGCACACACACACACACAAATATAAATATATATATATATATATATATATATATATATATATATATACATGTATGTATGTACACACATGTATGTATCCACATGTATATATATATATATATATAGCAAACAAACCTACAAACTAAATATTAAAAACAAGCAAAAGGATAAATGAAAATACAATAAATAAAACAAAAAATTCTATATATGTATGCGAATTACATCTCAGATATGTAATTTGTGTAAAACAAGATGAAGAAATGAAAAAAAACAAAACAAAACAATTACAAATTAGTTAAGTGGCAAAACAAAATGAAAACTTTTGTAAGAGCGAAGCATTTAAGCCTCATTGCATGTATGTTGTGATATGATGATACATTCATTGCATATGAATAACAGGCAGTCAACGAGTATCTAGTAAACGTACGCATATGCATATTTACGTATGTGTGTATTTAGGTAATTAATTTACAGCATACATCAAATACTTTACAAAATTATAAACGAAATTAATTAATAAATTTAAAAAAAAATACAAAAAAAATACAAAAAAAAAAAAAAAACAAATGAGAGAAAACTTAACACAAGGAACGGCAGAAGCAAGAAAAACTATTAACTTTATAGCAACAACAGCAAAAATACTTAATTAAGATAATTTTAATATTAAAACAAAAACCAAAAAAATTATTTACAAAAAAAAAAAAAATAATAATAAAATAAAAACAAAACAACAATAATTCATGTTAACAAGATTAATCGAATGAAAGAAAACCAAACCAAAAAAAAAAAAAGAAAACGGAAAAAAACAAAAAGAAAAGATAAACAACAACAATACATAATTTTAACAACACATTCTTCTGCGTATTTCTTTATTTAAATTAACACACAAATATAATTGTTTTTCAATTCATGTTGAGCGGTAAGTAAAAACACTGTGCCTGGGACGTGATCAAATACTCCGTTCCATTCCGCACTCCCAGTTATGACCTTCAATCTTCATTATCATCTCCAACCTCACCGCCACGGCCTTCACGTATACGTTTCAATTTACGTTTCAATGTCATGATGCCTGCCAATGCAAAAAGAAAACACAAAACCCAATTGTTAAAAATTAGTTACTTTAATATCCTCCTCCATCAATCCTCAATGCAACGCATGAAAATAATAATTCTTTCGGATAAATCTTGGATACCCACACACACACACACACACGCATCAATTGGATGAAATCTATAACTTTCGGCACTCTTTCAATTGCTGATTGGAATCTTTTTTTGCGCAGTATTGACAGACGAGCATTATAAAGTTACATAACATTTTATATCAATGTATACATGCAATTGTTTTTTGAGGTTATTGCTCGCAATATTTTGAAATTTTTTCAATTTAGGTTATCATTTTCGTTTCCCTAGCAAATACAGACGTGCTTTTAGGCACATCCGTTAATTTTCACACATTTCAACTTTCTGTGAGGAACACTTACAATAGATACGCCATAGATACAATTCAGAGACGCCTTAAAGTAGGTTTGTACATTCTTAATCTGGGTCAACGTAGCCTGTTCCTTCGCCTGTCTTTTCTTATTAGAATGCTCACAAAATTATTGCAAAAATTGAGCTTGAAAACGGAAAATTGTCTTCCATATATTTAGTTGACTCTAGAACAATTGCAAACATAAATTTGATCCGCCTCCCCCTCCCTAAAAACATTGGTAACTAACGGGCTGTAGGAGATATTAAGCTCAAGCTCGATATCAAGAGCCAAAGGACCGTTTGAAAAGTCGAACGAGATAGAAACTGTGCTCGAACAGCCAATACATGCACAATTAACAAAAATCTTTAACATTTTTATGCATTCGTAAGAGGTGGCGAATATTATAAACCCCATATCATAAGGCCCTCTAACCTCTTTGGTTGTGGAAACTATTCGTTTACACTTACGCAATTTCCGATTGATACGCTCAAAACATAAGCTGCGCATGTGCAAATTTTATGCTTCGTTGTCGAAAATCTTGGCCCACTTTCATTTCGCATGTTGCGATAAATTAACCCTACACGATGAATGATTCTTTCGTCGTCACTTTTTGTTTTTTCATATTTCTATACCTATCACCGAAGGATGAGGAGTATATTCATCTTTTCAAAACTTTTGCAAAACCTAGAAGGAAACTTCAGAGATCCCATTAATAATATATATTCTTGATGAGCATCAAATTCTGAATCGATTTCCATCGGTCTATGTAATGTCTATTGTAAAAATCCTTCTCGCCGCAAAAATGCAGCAATCGGCTACAAATTTCACAGAAAATTTAAAAGTTCTTGCGCGCAGATTGGTGTTGAAACACGTAGGTTGGTATAGTATAACACAACCTGAAACCATCTCAATTTTCAGAAGTAAAAACACTATGGTTTTTTGCTACTTACGTATAGTACAACTACAGGTACAACGATAAACATTTGCATTTACATTCTATGGGTTGTTTTGTTCTGCATTTACACAAAGTAATAAGAAATAAGAATAAGTACATTGCTCGCATGACGATACATTATCTGTTTACAAATGTCTTAATTTCAATATAAATATGGTGGACCCCACTTACTATTACAGTACAGTTGGGTATCAAATAAAAAGGACTTGGCGAGGAGAATGTGAATAGCGAAGTGGGTTAATTCTAAATTATATATCGTAGACATCATGACGGTATACGCCGGATAACGGTAATGAGCATTAAAGGCTCGGCCGCGGCCGAAAAAAGCAAAAGAAGTAAAAGAACAAAATATTCATGCCCTATAATAGCGAGCGGGCGCAGCTGATTTCTTCTATTTTCAAAAGAAAACTGTTCCAATGAAAGTATTTCAATAAAAAAGATTTTGTCGTATAGGCAAATGGGCGTTGTAGGTGCGTCCTTTGAAAAGTTTAGGTTAATTCCAAATTCTTACAAACAATACAAAGTTGGCCAAACAGACAGATTGACAAACAAACAGGCGGACATGTTTACGTGCATTCCAAATTTGAAGCTGCCCAAAAATTTGTATAGTTTATCGTGTTTTTGAAGCTTGTTTCTGCGCGTTATAAAGGTATTGAAAAAATAATTCAATTTTGATACACTATAATATTGGATAGGCGTGGTCAATTTTTTCCATTTTTATGCACAAATGGTCCGAAATCGCTCATAGAATATGCTTTCAAATTTTTGGACATTTATTTGCTATAGTTTATGAATAATGAGCAGAAAGCCAATTTGTCATTTCCTTTGAAAAACAGAGGCGTTCTCAGTTTACGTGGTGCTGTGGGCGCGTCTTTCGACCAATTTGGCCCATTTTCGATACCAATCTGCGTGCAAGCACTTCCAATATTTCTGCTTCTGTTTGTAGTCGATAGCTTCATTTTTGCGGTCAAGAGAATGTTTACAACAGACATTGCGCAGACGGACATCGATGTGTATATGGGCGATGGGTACAAAAAAGGTTACCAAAAGTCGTCTCTAACAACAAGTTCATATTGTTTTTAGAAAGTGCCAATGCTTAAACGACACCTGTCGCACTTTACATCATTTCGATTACTCAGTTACGAGCTGTAATGTGGCGCTATTTTTGTTATTTTCAAAACACGGGATCATCCAACTTTCGTATGTTGATTAAAGATTGCTTTTTTAAGAGGAAGTAATACCGTACACTCGGAACTGGCCTGAAAAGAGCTATAGCAACATCGCTCAGTCGAAAAGACCGACTTGTGGACATTTTCCTGTTTTTCAATGTGGTTGTAAGGATACCGATGATGACGGATGCAGTGGACGGGTAAAAGAAATGGTTACATCCAAAAATGTTGAAAATAATTTTTGACAATCGAAAAAGTAAAGTCACAAGAATATCATAAAAATATATCCTAAAAATATTATTGTAAAAATATTATTGTAAAAATAATATTTTTTGCTTAGTCCCGAGAATTATTAAGCAATTATTAACGCCTAAATTCTAGTACTTTTTTTTCAGAACGAATTCCTTATTCATGGTTGTTGAACTGATAAGCCCTTTAAATAATAATGCTTTCACTCACATTTAATAGCTTGAAAAGCCTTGGCTGAGGAATTTTCTGTAGCGCTACTATTACAAAAACTGCTGGTACATAGTTTTTCATGCGATATCTTCACTTCTATATAGGCCTTTTTTAACGCTTTAAAATGACGATATTCACTGGAGTCCTTCAGCATAATACATTTGGCTGCTGAGCCTTCACCACAGCAATCCGTCGGTGAATTATGATAAATTTGATGATAAAAATATTGCAATACCGGTGAATTCCAAATACTTAAACCGTACCACAGCCAGACGACTATATTTAATATTAATTTGAAATTTTTCGCAAACAATGTTGGGACTAAATATTTGAAGGGTAACAAACTAACGAAGACATGCGACCTATAATAAATAAAATTAATATGAATAAAATATTAATTTTGATATATGCATACGATACTTACCAGGATGCTATACGCATTCCCAAGAATATTTGATTAAGTATTAAGTTTCTTTTTGAATTTTGTAGGGCTAATAAAACTAGAAAGTCCGTGACGATGTTGTAGATGCCAATATTTAAATTCAATCCGACAAAATAATATTCGTACCTATTAGAAATGAATTGTTTATTTAAAAAACATTCGTGACAGCATTCAAATAATTATGAAAAGCCATCCATTTATTGCTCTATTAAAGCTAATTTTGATATTCTACTCATGAACAATGAATCGACTTTTGGCAGTTCAAACGATAATTTCGTAAACTGCAAAAGCAGTAAATATTATAAAAGCTTACTTATAGACATCCATGGCGATTAGCGTAAGTAAATACAATGACTTCGAAGCCGTTTCCAAATAATCTGATTCCTTTAAATCCAGCATAGCACCATGTAAGTAAAACGTAATTATGAACAATGAATAAAATTGAAATTTTTCACATTGTTGCGATTTGTAGAAAATGAGGTTTTCCGATGAGTAGAACAGAGAATAGCGGCCTTGATTTTTCAAGAGTTGAGGTAAAATCATATACTCATTGTAGAAATACAAAAAGAATGAACTAGCGGCATAAAAAGCTATATTCCATATCGATCGGACAAACTGCTTCCGTTTATAATAGCTGATAGTAGATGTTTTGAGGAAAATCTGTAAGTTAAGAAGATATAGAAATATATTGTTTATTAGTTATGCATAAGATTTTATACGTAGCCTTTTCATATCGCCTATCCACTATCGTTTCCCTTTTTAATGCCTATCACAATTTGCAGACGGACTAATACGCATATATAACTAAATCAAAAGATATTATCGGATGTCCATAAGGACGCTTTAGTGCTATTAGTTCAAAAACAAATTTTGTACAACCTCATCTTTTGATGGTAGATATAAAAACTAGTAAGCGCACCTACAAATAGGAAATAGGAAATCTGCATGAAGAGTAAAACAGAATTTATAAAACGTATTCAAAATTCCAAGCACAATTTTGAAATCACATTCAGACAGAAGGATTAACGTAGATCGATCTGCTTTTCGTCCCGAGCCAGTGCACTATTATACAAAATAAATAATATATGAATGAAAAAACTAAGAATGCTACAGACGGGCAAGGCCGACTATTAGATACCCTACACCATTTCGTTTAGTTAATAATATACCACAAGCTATACATTATTTTTATGTAAATGCATAACTTTCATGCAATCTCTCATGTTGCAGCATAACAAACCACAAATTAAGCTTTACCGCCATAGAAGGGCTTACTTTGAAGGTGGTCCCGGTATATGATGCGAACTAAAAAGTAGATACACGTGATCCAAATTCCCTCAGGTTGATTTACTAAGGACAAATTTTCATCATAGAATACAAAAAAAAAGATCTTAAGGGCTTATTTTTCATTACAAACCTTGTGCGGGTTGGGTTCCAAAAATAGATTTACGTGATCTAAATTCAGTAAGGTTATTTTTTAATTCAAATTAGGTTTACGAACGTATTTTCATGATGAAGTATCGACAATTAGTACTTTTTACCATATCAAGATTCAGTTTCCGTAAGAACGGTTATATAACAAGGGGTTGCAAAAACTACCCCATCCGATTCACGCTTTTCACGCGCATTTGCAATGCGTTGTATGGAAAGTGGTCAAAAAGTGGGTTCCAGCCGAACCATTTTCAATAATCGTCGTGGTTGGACCAAAACACGCCAGTGTACCAAATTTCATGAAAATATCTGAAAAATTTCAATCTGCAAATTGAACACAAGATTACATGGACAGGGATGAGACGCACAGACGGACAGACAAGCTTAGAATTGATCGGTATAATAAAATGTGGATCGATCTCAAGTCTTTCTGGGTGTTGCTGCGGTCTGCACAAACTTAATATAGCCTGTACGACAAGAGGTGTAGGGTATAACTATGTGCAGTCCGAATGCCAATAAAAGCTTTTCTTGTTAAGTACAACTATCATTAAGATATGACAAAAATTTCTTGTCACTCGACTCATTAGCTTATAAATTAGAGCCACAGTTGGCACACTAGGGAATTGTTGTTGGTGAATTTTCAAAATGAACAAATTTATTAAACAAAGAATTCTTTTATGAATTCTGTTAAATAATGAAATAAGACGATTGAGAAGACCATCAATTTTAACAAAAGATATCTTGTCGATATGTCTGCAACATATCTTGAAAATTTTGTAACAATTCAAACAGTAGTAAAGATTGATTTATTGGTGTTTTATTGGTTTTCTAGTCTGGTTCCGAGAAAGCTCAATTTCTTTTTTTAACTAATATCGTCTCTACGTGGTAAGTGATAAGCCTAAGTCCTTTTTTTCAGGCACTCTTCTCATCGAAAAGTACTAAGTGTGACATTTTGTACGGGTGTAAAGTTTTACTTTTTATGGGAACCATTGTGAAACAATAGACCTGCGAGGTCCAAATTAGAAGCAGTTAGTTTGTATGCCAAATTACATCTTCTCTCCTTATAAAAACTTAGCTTTCGTAGGAATGAAATTACAAGAGGGAGGATTCAAGGAAATGATTAACTCGGACCAAATTGTTCACATCAGTTAAACAGGGGTAATCGCAAAAGTGGTGCGATTCAAACCACTTTCGATAGGAATCGTTTTTGAGCGAAACCACGTCAGCGTACGAAATTTCCTCAAAACATTTCAAAAAAATAACAAAAGCAGTTAACTGGTTAATATTCCTTAAATTACGCGATTCCTTTCCTCCCTTTCGAATGAGGTTTTTCACGGTTTTTCACGGTTTGCATGATTACTTGACCGACCTTTCACCTGTTCCCTATATTCCATTAAGAACTTTTTCCGTGAGAATTTTACCCTCAATGCACTTGTTAGTCTTATAACAGCCTTTCTTGAGATATGATTAACTTGGAAAGAGCATCGTTACACTATCATCATAAAGCCTATTAGCACTAAATTTCTGTCAAGCCTACAGATTCAAAGAATCGGTTTCCGGTTCTAGTTATCCAGCTATCGTACGGATTCGAAAAACCACAAAACGATATGATCGCATTTCGGGTTGATGGTACTCCATCGTTTTCCCATCTTTGGCTTCTACTTCGTGGTATATGCAACGGTATATTTGTGATATTTTTTGTGTCTATATAACAAAATAATACAGAAAAGTGACTAAATAAATAAAAGCAATATAAAATTTGTAAAGACATCAAATTTATTAAACAAAAGCATAAAACAAAATGTAATAAATTGAATTAAATGAATTACGGTTTCATATAACTGAACTAATTTTTATTATCTTCATGAGTACCTTGACATTTATAATTTGCATACTGAACTCGTCCGTCTGTACATTGACCAAGTGACGCCCTATTCATATCGTATTTGCAGAATAATACTCGTTAACAAGAACCATCACATTCGATGACGAGAACCGTAACCGGACCAAGATTTCTTCAAGTCTATGAAAGATTAGCAATAAAGTAGCGGCCAAAAAACTTTGACTTTTGACAGAAACCGTGATAATGATGAACAAAACAATGAAATTATTTGGATAGAAAGATGAATGATTGTTGATTTTCAAAGAAGTCAAGCAAATCACTTCAAAATTCATTTCATCAAATTTTGTCATCGACCAAATGTAAATAATCAAGAAATAAACGACGTAAACTCATGACCATTTAACAGTATACTAACTTAAATTTGTTAATTAAACAGTAGTAAATATTCAGTCTTTAAGCTTTAAAATATATATAAAATCATGTAAAAAGATTACATTGAAGTAACCCGAAACTCCATTTAATTTTACAGCTTTAAATTCAGGAAATTTTTGAAAATCTATATAATGCAAGTAGAGTTATATATAGAAACTTTAGTTTTCGCCTCTGTGCCGGCGGTTTTAAAAGTTATGCATCAGCGTTTACCTAAATAAACTGAGGTAGCTTACATGCTTATTATATTATAAAAAAGGTGATAGCTTAAGTGCAACATATAGGATAAGAACCGTTAGCGGTGTTATAGATACGAGTGATGGAGGGAGAAGCCAAGCACCATTCATGCCATATCTTCGTCCTGGAAGCGCGGCGCCAGAAATGGATTTCAATTATTTGTCCTTTTTTGATTTCCAACGGATTCGCGAGGGGAAAGTACGTACGAAGCCAAGAAGGCAAGCAATGTGTATGCATACATGAATTAACACTTCTTATCACAATATCACCGTACAAAGTAAACTCCAAATAGCCACATACTCCAGTTAAAACGCTATCCATTTTCACAGAAAATTTCAAGATTTTATAAAGGCTATTATCGGTAAATGCATCAGGGCTAGGATGTGAAAATTCAAAAAGAGGTTGCGGAAAACCAATATCGTAGATAGCTTTTGATGGAACTGCGAGGCCACTTTCACTATGGGGATCATGATATCCCTGTCTATCGTGAGCAAATTTCCCTTTATGTACCACTTGACGTAAATCATTAAAGATTTTAAATGACATAATTGGGTTAACATATGAGGTCGACTGACAGGGCATGCTAATGCCGTCCGGTTTGAGAAAATGTTGAGCATAATCTAGACGTTTAAGGAATAATTCGTGATCTTTGAAAGAACCCGACAATTCAGAGATTAAAATATCAGCCTTTTCTGGCGGAGATACTTCACCCATATCACTTAAGAAGAGACGAACATCCTTCGTAGACCAAAACTTTTCAACCAAAGCGGTTAACTTCCTTATAGCATTGAGGGTTTGCTCAATTATATAAACGCGAATTTTACGTTTTGTATACTCGGCTGCATTTAAAGCAGAATGGACCAGGGACCCTTTTCCAGCCCCCAAAATCATTATGACGGTCAGTTTATCGTCAATATCTTGGTCGGACACACGATCGATTAAAGCAGCAGCTATAGCATTCTGGTAAAACTTATATTTCATCGATTTCTTTCCAGATATTTCTTGTGCCTGACAATCTAAATTCCCATATAGCGATGACGATTGAGTCTTCAGAACGCTTTCGGAATCTTGCAAACACTGTGCATCCTTATGATTATCTTGAAAATTACGTAAATAGTCTGAATAAAGTTTAAGGTTACTACTGTTAGCACCAGTCGAAACAATAATGTTAACATGCAATTGCAAAAAATATAGTAAAATCTTTTGCCAAGCTTCTGGTAATGTCGGATTATTTTGGCAATCCCGGGTGAATATACTCGACGGTATAATAACTGCTTCTATTGGTTCGCCCAACCAACGGTGTAGGAAATCCAAATCAGGTTCTTCAAATTCATTAAATTCTAGTACTACCCTCAATTTAATATCAAAGTTGGCAGCACGACGAAACAGATTCCACCACTGCCAAGTATCTTGTCGACTCAAATCCAATACATTTTCTTCACTTAGATCACGACGCCACATTGCTTGGGCCACTGCCGCATTGTATAAGGGCACTTGTATTAAGGCAATACCTTTAATTTTTTGTGTCATTACACGTGCTAAATTCAGATTATTACCATGCTTCAACTTTAACATTGTGTAGCCACAACATTGTAAGTAGCCAGCCCATGACACATCGCGTTCCAGAATTTTCTCAGAGTTTTTTCTAATAATAGGATCCGAAGAATCACAATCAATGCTGTCAGATAATATGACTATCATTTTACTATTCCACTCATTACTAGTTAATAGTAAATCGCCGTAAGTGAATTGTAAATTCGTTTCGTTCATAGATTCTTCTCGAATTTCTTGAGGAATTTCCATTGCATTTATAGGAGCTGCTATTACACTGAAACCATTCATATTAGCTTTTTTCATGAATAGCTGCAAATTTGCATTGCCTTCTTGCAGTAAACATAAGTACGACATTATACAAATTTTGCGGTTCCCAAGATATTATCCAATTTGACCAAGCAGCACCAACTTCAGCTGAACAATTACAAAAAACTCTAGTTAATAACCTCACCAACGGCAAGCAATTGGCAAAGTCAATTGATCATAGAGCGTTTCAAAATTGTTGACACAAAAATTACAGGGCTTGTCTTAAATGTCAAAATTATTAGGAAGCATACGTAATTTTTCGGCAAATTATTTTTAGCACGAAATGCAATAACTTAACAGAATGAAATCCTAATGCGCATCTACTGTTTTCACTCTTTAAACGCTGCAGCATAAAGAATTTTCAAGCTCTTAATAACTGTGAATTACATTGTGAATCCGATTTATCGGTGTAGTTTTTTCTAGAATCGATAAAAATAAAAGTCAATGCAAATCGATTATTTTCATCACTTAACAGCTGCTTGAACGTTCGCTGCCTGCTTGTTATTTATACATTCTGGGGATCTACAATCGCTATTACGTGCATGTGTATGTACATAAGTAAATATATATGTAGAAACGCACATACCTCGCAAAGTTTATAAAATCCAAAAAATCCAAAGCTGAACATTAAGAAAATCCAGAACATTGCATTTGTCAGGTAATTGAAGTCTACATTTTGTAATAACGAATCAAAATTTTCGTTGGTTATTATAAATTTGAGCGGTACGAAAAAATTGCTCAGTTCTTCCCACAATGTCGGTTTGCCCGACTGCATATCCAATATGGAAGTCATTTTGCACCTTTTAAACGTCCACTCACAACTTCAATGCCATAAATTTACTGCCATCAAAGGTTAACTTATCAGTTTGCCCTAAATAATTTCGTATCACTGCAATTATATCACAGCCCCTAAAATAATTTTACTTACACGTCAAACAGCTGTTGCGCTGTCATCGATGATGCCTTCAGATGACAATAAAATCTGCAAGCAAAATGCTGCTGTTAATATTAACCCTTTTGAGTCGTATGCTTGCAATTGCATGCAAACTCAATTGAGAGAATTGAACGGCTGCAAAAAATATTCTATCTGTCGCGTTCGGCAATCGTTATCGCTACTAAAGACTTGAAAAAGGAAACATCGCGTTTTTGAATTTATTTTTTCTTTTTTTTTTTGTTGCGATATGTCATTCATATAAATATGTTGCAAATAGCTCTTAGCTTGGACATCGACTACGCAGTGTCAGTTGTACCAAATGTGCTTATGGTAAGCACTACCCTAAACTGATTTACCCAATCTTTGACATAACAGAGGGAGAAAATTACAAATGAAATTTCTTATGGCAATATCGATTCCGCTATTCAGCCTGATCAAGAACATGTATGCGTTACAAGATTTTGACTAGATACATATATTATATATATGTATATACATTCATATATAATTAATATATTTTAATATTTAGTACATAATATAAATTGTTATAACTTTGCTATCATTAAAACTGCTCTAGCTGTTCATGCTTTCAGTCCAAGTTCGACCATTTAACAGATTTTTTATAGAATTGTCTCAGTCAGGAAAGGCAACAAAGCAAATTAAAGTGGGACAGAGTTGGTCAACGATTCGTCAGTGGAAGTGCTCTTCTTCTGCTGATTCTTGGTTCATTAGCAAGTTCTTTTGCCAATTAGAATCCGTATTATTTTTTGATTACTTTTTCATTAGACGTTTTTCGGTAAAAAAATCCAGATACAGACTGGCTGGCCTACTTTTCATTAGGTTTACGCACTGCGCGTTGCGAAATTTCATCAAATAAACGTATTTCGCATTGAGTCAGCTTGCAGGAAGGCATAGTTACAAGACCTTATTTTCGATCACAAGTTTACCTTCACTTTCATTTCTCTCAATATGCGAAGATTCAATTTCAACTTTAGAATAATTAAAATTGATAGCATATCAATCTGCTTTATATGCAGATTACGTTTTATAAGAATTATTATCACTTGGATTAGTGTCGCAAACAGGGCTTATCTATAGAAATTAGTTTATCAAAATTTTGAAAAGAAACTTTAGACACTGCGGAAACGTTTTATGATTTTCTTACGAATCTTTTACGATTTTATTCAATTCGTTTGTGTATTAGAAATTATGCGACTGATGAGAACAACCGGTGACAAGCTCCTTCGACCATTATTGTAACATTATCCTTTCAGGTTCTCATTGTGCTTGCAGAAAATTATCTGCTCAATTCAGTCGAAATGTTTCTTGTTATTTGTGCAAGTGTTAGTTAATCGATCCCAATCAAATTTGCAAATTATTCCTTGAAATATTAGTGTGAAAATGAAAAATTATTGGGTTTTTTCACAGATAACTTTAGTTTTTTTTATCTATTATAGACTTGTTGTGGGCACTTGTGGGGACTTAGCTTTGTCCTCAATAAAACGTGTTAACTTTATTTTCACAACTATGGCAATCTCTAAAAAAAACTATGCATCTAATGAACACAGTTCGATAGAAAGAACAGAGATAGATGATACAAGTCACCGGCATAAATTTTTCCCTTCGTTAATTTTCGTTAATCGTCTGTCGTTACTCAATATTCAAATTCAAATATATTCAAATAGTCGACAAATAAATTGAGATTAATTCTCACATTTCGACGGATTACAACGGATATATTATTCTAATTATTCCTAATTATTGTTTTACGCTAAATAATTTTTTTCAATTTTGTTGATTTTAGGTACGAAAGCAATTTTATAAAAAAAAATTGTAAAAAATGAATAAAATGATGGTAAGTGTAAAAAAAGGTTACATATGTGTGTAAATGTATCGATAAATGTAACAAATTTGTAATAAATTTTACTCGAATGAAATTTTCTAGTGTTCCGACCGCAAGTCACTTAGATAAATGAGGTTATACGCATATCGTTGTCTTGATAAGTGGCAACGTATCAAAACAATATATTAAAGATAATCCTCAAGTTGAGGCATTTCTTAGGTCTTAGGTCTTCCTGTAGAATGTACGACATATACAATATGGTTAACCGTTTGCATCAATCCTCACCTAATCCGAAGCTTTCAGTGGTCGAGTCTGATCTTTATATGTAAGCCCCTTGTTGTTTAAGTAGAGTAGAATGAGATGCCATATGCAGATAAGTACGTATGTGTATATGATTGGAAATTCACTGCACTTCTCTTATTGCTTTTGTCTTGCTTTATTCGTTCAGGTTTAAATTTCAAGCACCTTTTTTTCAGTTTCCGATATTCCTCCGATGTTCTCGTATACCGAGCACAAAGAAGAAAACAGAACAGATAACGAAAGGGCCGAAAGGGTTGTCCTTATTAAAGGGAGTCTTAACTAATTAGTTTAGCTTCAAACTTGAAAACTCATACGTGTATACCTATATATATGATCGAACATTATAATATTTGCGAATAAATTGCAGAACTCATCTGACATTTGCAAAATCCATGACTTGCCTTCTAATCCGATTGAACTGTTTAATACTTTAACTAAAAGGGCTGGTGCAAAGTACATTCCAATGAATTTGGCTACCGTTGATAGGTGTGGAATCTAACCTAAATTGCTACACGAAATTATAAATGATACAAAGTTTTTCTTTTAGCGAATTTGGTGTTTTGAACCGTACAGTAGTATATCGTGGCTTGACTGACAACTCTGAGATTTGCTTTGCTACCGAACGTAATAGCCGAAAATATAAAAATTTAAGAGAAAATCCAAAATCAGCTTTGACTATGCTACTAAGCGTTGGTTTAGAAGACGCAGAGCGAGAAACTTGGCAAATACGTTTAATGAATGCTTGTGCTGTCGAACTTGATGATCAAGCAATTTTATCAAAATTTTGGCAAGAGGAGCCGCTTTTCGCTAAGATTCGCAGCCATATTGTTGAATGTGGTAAACCCACGAATTATGAAGAACTCGTAATAAAACACAACAATTTATTAGCAGACTATCAATCGGGCCAGCATCCTTTAGAACGAACCCCATCATAGTATTTTAATTCATTACTTAAATCTCATCAAGTGGATAATTAATATTGTCCTTTTATATTAATTTTCAGTACTGTTTTTAAGATATTACCTAAGATATGGGACTTTTATAAATCTGAGCCTGGGAAGATAGCTGACCGCGTGCAATATAAACTCCGTGATAACGAATTGAATGAATGGACAACTTATCATGTCGCTGCTTAAAATCAACTTTGGGAATTGCCAGGCTACATATTATACTTAATTCCAACCAGCTTCGTAAAAACAAATTTGAAATATTAACAAAACATTTAATATATTTATTCAATAACTTAGAGGCCAAAAAAATTCCAACAGGTTAATTAACAATAAATATTTACGTTATTATGCGTGTAGGTATTCTGCGCAATGCAATAAAAGAACTTAATGCTAAAGTTGTAGTTTTATTGTCGATTTCTTTGTTTTTGGTTCAGAATGCACATTTATTGTTAGAACTTTGATAAATCTTTGCGTGATGAAGTTCAATTTGTTTAGACATATATTTCTTTTCCGAATTACGCGATATTACTTTACCAGAAAGTGAAAAGTAAAACTAACGAATTTATATGTAGATGTAAGATAAGAGGGAAGGAAAATATTTTCTTGTTCTATGAAGCATTCATGATTTCTCGTATCCAAGCTGTATTCGATGAGATTTTATCATACATTCGCGGTCTTTCCACACCCGAAGGCCCGCAAGCTATACGCCATGAAGAAACTCCAATTAGAGCCCACTGATTGGTTTCTGGTATTAAACATTGTACGGGAGCTCCCGAGTATTCCTCTTGCTAATATAGAAGTTAATCGATTAGATTCAGTGAGTCTTTTCTGTTTTGGAATTTTTACTTACCGTACAATCATGTTTCTGAAAAGTGGCTTCTGTGCACATGCTATTGACGGTGGCAATTGAAATATTTTCACATGCCGCCATTTCGCCAATTTTCAATTGTACTCGCTGCAGGTGATCACGCTGCCGTGACCAGCCTAACGTGTTGCAGTGTGTCCAAATCTGGTCTTGCGGTGATATAAAATTAGGATCTTTACTCACTGATGACGCTGAGGACATGCGAGCACCATAATATTGCACTTGTGGCGCGCTTTCTAAAATTGGATAATTACCCAGGTTGTCCTCAAGTTTGGTTAAAGCTTCGGCTTTTGGCATATTGTGACGTTGAGCTACATTGTCAAATGGATATTCGAAAGATTCCTGTTCCGCCACGATATTTGTGTGCGGCTGGCTTAGTGTTGGAGAAATAAAGTATTGCTGTGTTTCATGCTCTAGCCGTTTGACAATATAGCGATCGGCGTTTCTGCTTTCTAATCGTTCAGCTCTTGGCACAAAGGAGCGCCTCTGCATTTGATTTGCTTCTTGCCTTTGCAAACGATCGGGCAAACAAATGGGACGTACGTGATCAGAAAATACGACTGGAGTTTCTAGTCTTATTAAAGCTGCAGTAGACCCTTCCACCGGACTTTTAATCATACCTATAACTCGCCTGCGTTGTGTCCAAGGAGCTGTAGATGCCAAACGTACAGAACCAAAAATTGCCATCCATGTCGCGCGTGGTTGTCCCTGAAAGCACGACTCCGTGGTTAGAACCCAATTTTTAGATATCTGCCAATGAACAATATAAGAAGAATATAATTCACACATCGTTCTTTCAAAACCATTTTGGTTGACTTACCAAAGTACCGTCACAAACGTGGACGTCTTCACGATATAAGGCAACCAACCACGGCCAATCTCCGGGCGCTGCAATTTTAGGCAATGTTAAATATTTTTTACCGGAAAGTACGGATTGCACTCCACATTGCAAGTCACCGCAGCCCACGTATAGTACTTCACGACGAGGACAGTGTGTGCGTACAAAAGAAATTTCTGGTGCGTGCGGATCCAAAACTCGTACATAATCGTCGACTACTTCAGTGTCATTTTGTACTGCAAATGTTTCAACAGATCTAAAAAGCGGCACGGTGACAAAGCAGATTTGGATGTCAACCAATACAAAACTCCCTGAAATAGAACACTTACTCATATCCCAAAGATTTACAAAGAGACTCTGCAACAGTTTGTCTTATCATCAATTTCCCTTCACCTTGCAGACCTTCCGCGCAAAGTTTCCCAACTTGCCCCTTTTCAAAAAATACCGCGTAACCCTCGGAATGAAATTGAGGCAAATATGGCACCAATAAGTCAGACTTCATTAAATCAAGAGCAAGCGGTGCAATGGCCACTAAAAAGTTAAATTCAAATGCTTTACTATTTCGTGTACATTATTATGAAAGTTCTTACAACAGTCTTTTTCGTCGGTACCATCTGGACAATCCGGTTTGCCGTCACAACGCGCTCTCCGTGGTATACACGCCCGTCCTCGTCCGCAGTACAATGAATTGCTATTGCAAAAAGAGCAGGCACGCTCATCTGACAGGTCAGGACAATCAGGGTAGCCGTCGCACAAACGAGTACTTTGAGCTTTACTGTTCAGATCGTTGGCACATCCGGGTTTCTGACGACAGGACTGAATGCCTGTTGCCTCAGGGAAAGATTCACAATTGAAATAGACTGTGAACTTTTTCGGTAATCGATTACCACATCCCTTCATAAATTGTTCGCAATATTCGCGACAAATACTGCTAGAACTTTGAATCTCTTTGCTATGAAGATCACAAGGAGGTTGTAGTAAACGGCAAATGAAATCAAATGCCTCACGAAAACATTCTGCGTCTACCAGCTCCCGAAAGGTGATGACATCCTCGTACACTTCGTCAAATGAATTATGACCCAACAAATTCGGATATGTCGTAACATTGTATCCAATGGAACGGCAATAGTCCAACTTTAGGGGTTCGCAGCGTCTTTGCGGTTTTTCGGTTGTTGTCGCGGCTTCTGTTGTTTCGTCCGTAACACCTAACCGGGAGGAAGATGTGGTTGGTTCATCCGTAATACCCGTAATCTCTCTGACAGTAAAGCTCTCCGGATCTACTGTTACATCAGCAAAAAATTTCGATTGAGAATTTCGGAATTCCTCACCGAATAAAGCTAATATATCAGCAACCGATACTAAACTCGCGTACGGATTAAAAATCAGATTGAAATGCACAACAATATCGTTGGTGTCTTCAAAGCTACAATCAGCAAGCAAACAAGCAAACAAGCAAACAAGCAAACAATACAAAATACATATAATTCAAGCAAATAGCAAATAGAAAGTTGAATGTGATCTTACCCGTCAAGCGCTAAGATTTCACTTCGCTCAAATGCTTCCCTTAAGTCAGAACGTCGTATAACTAAGTTAATGCGCTCGCGGTAATCTCTACCTTTGCTTTGAAATCGCTGAGACTTATGATCTGCCAAATCCATAGTCCATTTATCATTGCGGATATGAAACTTGCCACGAAATATTCGATCAGGTAAAGGTTCTGGTTTGAAATAAGTGTCTGCATGGTCGAAATTATTAAATATTTGCACAATTCTTTACATAATTATAATATGCACTCTTTCACTTACAACCAACATAAACAAATGCACCGACTATCAAAAGGGCGACGAGTATTGCTGCGATGACTGCACAGCCACACTTCTGGCTATCACCTAGTTTTCTCCTAGTAAAGCGTATATCTGAATCTGTGGACAGAACTGATTCCGTTTTTCTTCTATGACCGCCACGAATATGATGGATGTGATGACTGTGATTACCGCCACTATTGTGGTGGTGGACATGATCAGCGGAACTATTGCTGCAACCGTTATGCGTTGAATGACTGTGCGCTTTTTGATGTCTAGCACATCGTGTATTATGGAAAATTTTTGGCGGCACTATCGTTGTCGACGTATTACACCCATTAGTTTCACCTACCTGCTCGTCTACATACTTCTGTACAGCCTAAAAAGCATTAACAAACGCTTCAACTTTCTAACACTGAACACTCAAACAAGTTTCTAGTTGACTAACAGTCTGGTATACGAAAGTATAGTTACCTTTGTGTTCCAGTTTGATTTGCTAACGACGATTGAGTTTCGTTTTCCGTTGCATACATTGTTATTGTCCCGCACACAACTGCTGTTGTTATTGGTTTTGTTAATACTATCTGGACTTCTTGACGATTTGTCTGAATTGTGATTATGCGTGCTTTCCAAAGAGCTGGACTTCTTATTCTAAAGATGTGGATGAAAATTAAAATTATTTATAAAAAACCGAAATCTCTTCAAATTGAAAAAAAAACAAAAACAAAAAAAAAGGAAAACTATTAAGAAAATCATATACGCCTTTAAGTAAATCTTTAATATCCACCATCTTCCATACCAACACAAAAATATTAGAACGTTTTTTTTGCATTATCGATGCTTGAGTTAATCTATCAGAATTACTTTACACTGGCATTCGAGACCGCCATGGAAAGTAATTATTTGCACCATACTGAACTAAATACATCTTATAATTAACTTGAAATTAAAAAGTCGATTAAAAGTTCCTGCCTTTATGAACGAGTTTATGAGTAAACAACGGTCTTGAAAAGTTTTTCAAGTTCTAGATTAATATCTGGATTAAAAGTTATAAGTTTCTTGCCGCTGACGCGATGCTAGACATACATGTCTACATTAACATATATTCTGAGTTTCAACTTTCATTTCTATATTTGCGATGGTGAGCCATTTATACAACAGGCAATAGAAAAACAGATAGATAAACAGACAGACAAAGAAATGCATTTAAATTCACACAGAATCCACCGTCGATCGAAATTTGTATATACCTTGGGTAGCCAGTGGGGCATACTTCTGTGTGTTCTGGAAGGAAGCCTCAATCTATCTGTTTTATATAAAGTGTTTCAGTATTCAGTGTTAAACGGCTCTATATGTTATTTTTTAAGATATAAAATTCGATATTGAACAAGTGCTACATTTTACATTTTACACTTCAACAGGGCGTGCAACAGATTTCGATTTCCTTCGAATTCATTTCAATTTTCAAGTTCTTACGACTTCGTCTGTACAACTTCTTCTTCTGTTATTCAGCAAATTAACAGCCGAAAATTCGCTGTAAAATGCGTTGTGAAAAAGGCCCACTGTGAACACCGAGTTCTTTGTTCGGGCCCACTTAGTAAAGTGGGGTTAGATTTTGTATATAATATTATTATTTATTTATTTTAGTGATTATTTGATTAAAGTTTTTTTTTTTTTTTAATCTTGCGTGCTATGCATCCGCACAAGAGCGAGGAGTAAATCCCGATGTGTAAGGTGTAATGTGGTATGTGAGTGTAAAAAGTTATATCAAGGGTTTGATAGGTGTGAGAGCAAAAAGGTAGGTAGAGAGAGCAGGTTCACAAATTGACTGTAAACGCTTGGCCTGATGACATGATTTAAAAAAAGAAAAGATTGGACGTAAGCTCTTAAATTGTGAGAACGCAAATTATCAAAAATGCTCTGGTCACGAAGACCACACCTAATCAATTTGGAAAGTGTGAGACGGCGAATAGGTAATGGCGATAACATTCGGACAGACAATTAGAATATGATCAGGAGATTGTAAGACTCCATATATGCATAAAGGGTTGTTTACGATGTTAACTTTGACTGGATGATCATTACATCTCGTCACATCTAAAGTCCGGAATAGGTAAACCAAGGGGCTTTATTCATTTGTGGAAATAAAGAGTATTAATGATGACCGTAAGGTGAATTATCCCACCGCTGTTGCCAAAAAAGAACTGAATATTTTTTGCTGATTGTCCTCAGATGTGCAGGAATCACCGCACGATCATTAAAATGAGATGCTCTGGAAGATGCAATTTCATCTGCAGTATTGTTGCCAAGAATGCCCAAGTGAACGGGCATCCAGAGAAAGTGAAAGCAAAATGTATCAGACTTGAGGCTATAAAGTGAGGAACTGGTTTCTAATATGTCGGAATGAGCTTTACATGAGGGAAATAATTGTAAAGCGGACAAAACAGATTTACTGTCTGACACTATAAGCAATTTCTTGTGAGGTTGAGTACCCGCTAACCGGCTGGCTTCCAGGATCGCAAGACATTCACCCGAAAATATAGTGCTACAGGCCTCTATATTAATATATGGAAACCAAACGCCGCTGCCTACAACATCGGTCTTGGATCCATCAGTAAATATGAGTAAAAAATGTTTTCATTTGGTAATGACCAAGTTCGAGACATAGTGGTGTCCCTCTGCCGGAGTAACTGCGGGCTTTCGCACTGGTAAGAACTTAATACTGATCGAAAATATTGAGAACCAAGAGGAATTTTATATAAACTATATACGTCAGTTCCTAGAATGTTGAAGTTCTTAGTTAGTTTTGTTAGCAACAATTTTAAAGGAGGAGGGAAAGGAATTGAGGGGGATGTAAAGTTGTAGATCAATGGTGAGACCGGATGATTGTCAAAAGATAGAATTTTAATAGATGAAGAATTCGCGAGTAAACGAAGTCGTTCTTGTAGGGGTATAACATTTGCCATCCAAGCTGTTCCAAGCTTTGTGTGTATGTGTAGAATTCATGCCACCACGAGCCAGACGATGGTATTTCCATTGGATTCTTCATAATTTCAGAAGGCCCTTCTTTGGCATATCCAATAAGAGTGAACAGTCGTATTTTAATTTTGGTCTGATTAAGCCAAGGTACAGTTTACTCATGCAAGCAGGGTCAGAGCGCCGAGAAATACCACAAATGGGTTTCAATACATTAATGAGTTGAAGTTTCGAGTGTAGGACAAAGCCTAAAAACTCGAAAGTTTTAACAAACGTGACCGTGATTCAAGACGGGAGGAAATAATGCCGAGGGCAGATTGTAAATTGAGCCCACACAAATCTGGATCAGAGAGAGCAAAAGATCCCCTTTGTACAACAACAACATCATCATTGTTAATTAACATGTTCTTGTAGAGAAAGAGCTGATATAACAAATTACAGAATTTGGTGGGGAGATGCAAAGAGAGAAGGATAGATTAGGATAATGATATTAACTGAAAGCAAGGAAGCAATGAGAACGTGGTTCTTAGCAAACGCTGATTTTATTGTTGACAACGAAGCGACAATGTTGTCTTGGGCTCATCTGTAAAGTGTGAAACCGAATTGAAGATTGTTGAGAGTATGTTTGGACTCGAGATACCATTCTAGAGGTGTATAAAGGTTTCTCGAAAATTTTTCTAAGGGTGGAAACTAAGACAGGAATTGAAAATAACTGGGGAGTTATTCTTTCTTCTTAAAGTGAAGATTTGGAAGTCGTACCAGGAAGAGGGTATGTAGCCGCTAATTAGGCTATTGTTAAATTCTATTAGTTCTATTACTCTGTTGTCAATATTCAATATGTTGAGGGCGTTCTTACGAATACCATTTAAGCCCTGAGCTGAGTCTTTTGACAAATTAAAGGCTCTATCGAGCTCAAAGAGAGATAAGCAACTTGAAAAAAAATTATTACGGTCCTGATCGATTGAAACAGAGGTGATTACAGGACCAGAAGATCCAGCAAGCTTCTTCCGTTAAAGACTTGTGAGGGAATGGAACAACGAGAGGAAGTGATATCTCTGAAAATTCTCACAGTGCGCCAAAGATCTGAGATTGACATATCACTATTGACATTTTCACTAAATTGCTTCCAATCTTTACCTTCTCCCAGCCTGAGAGTATAAGCTTTTATATACCTTTCTAATATCGGCCAAAGATTTAAAATTTATTCCAGAAGGAGGTCTTTTGCATTTACTTACAGCGAGTCTAAGTTTGGCGGAGATTCGATTGCATGTGGTGTTCCACCAACGATTAGGAGGGTAGGATTTTTTAAAAGACTTTCGCTTCAGAGGAACAACCCGAAGATAGTATTATTAAGTAAAGAAGGTTTGATATAATTTGGAACATGGGTATGTGAATGCCAGCGGATAATAGGATGCAAATGAAGACCAATTTCGACTATATAGTGAGAACTACCTAAGGTGTCGTTAATGATCCTCCAGGTACTCAGAGAACTTGGATTAGGTGTGCAGATCGACAGATATACGCAAGAAGAGAGGGAACCAAAATGAGTAGGATCACCATTATTTAGTAAGACTAGAAGAAGAAAATTGCTGCGTTCAAGAAAATCTTGAATTTGTCTGGCTCTTGAATTGGAGAAGCGACCGCCCCAACAAACATTTTGAACATTAAAATCACCACATATTAATGCAGATATGTCGGATGTGACAGAAAATAATCTGCTAACCAGAGAAATTGCAATTAGGTGGAATATAAGAACTAATGATCAAGAGCATTGTAATCGGTTCGACATATGGTTTAACCGGGAAGTTAATGTCTTCCACGCAGATGTAGGAAGGAAAAACATTCCCGGGTCTATGCAACTGAGCCGAATCGATATGTGTACCAAGTGTCAAGTACAAATTTCAAAACTAAAGACTTTTGATAAACCGATAAATGGACGTAACGACATTGTCACACATTGCACATATCTCTTCAATATATCTATACTTTTAAGACGAACATACACAAGCTTTAATTCGTCTCTAGCTTTTCCTTTATCAATAACTTAGTGATTTTAGGAAATATATTTTCTTTAGTGTCGAAATATTTTTATTGAAAACTAACAAAAGTCAAGCATTAGATTAGGAAGGGCTTGCTCTAAAGGTTACAAGCGAAATTATATCCTATTGCTTTCAGAAACTTTGCGAATATGGCAATAGACGAAAAAGACCTAAAATCGGCTCATTTCGACAGAAATAAGTTTAAACTAATAATCTTATCTCGAAATGTGGGTCACATAAACCGGAACTGAGTACAGATATTTAATCGAAAGGTATTGCAAGATTTTGTTTTCGATTTTAGTATTAATTTCAGTTCGCATGTCTTGGGCATCTTTTTCATCAGTTTGCGACATATATATGGCAGAAATCGCAACGATCGGCGAACAATTAATTGCAGAATCGATTTAAGTGCAGTGCGGTATGTAATTGAAGCTACTCTGTTATTTTAACGCATTGTATATTCAAATAGATGCATTTACAAATCTCTCCGTAAGCATAACTACGAAAGATATTTGAAGCAACTTTTTTATCTGAAAGTTTTATTTTTAAAAAAATGTCACTTTCATTTTTTGTGAAGAAGAAAAACAAGTCTTCCATATATATATATATATATATATGTATATGTATATGTATATGTATATATATGTATATGCATATATATATATTAAAAGTATGTATTTTTATATACATGTATGTGCGTGTGTGTGTGTGTGTGTGTATGTTTAAGTCTTTAGGTGTATATGTATCAAATATGCAAGCATATATTTTGCAGCATGTGCTTGCAGACCTTGACATTTGCAACATTTCACTGAAAGAGCAGCCGAACGCATATATAACAACTTGGATTATAGCATTAAATCACTGCTCAAATTATTTCAAGGTTTTTTTATGTGCATTAGTTAATCAAAATGAATTTCATTCGTTTGTGAATTTATTAATGAACAATGAATGTATCGTTATGTTCATATATTCATAACTGCTCGAAATGCTTCTTAAAAGCTTAAAATGCGACCAGGCCATCAATGGATTTTTCAAAACTTATCATAGTCGCCAAACTTAAGACTAATACCTACTCATGTGTACCTTTGGTGATGCACTTACATGTAAAATAAATGTAATTTAATCCGCTAATATTTAGCCTGAGCCGAATTTTTTAATATCCTTCCATATCCATAAGAGCGAACATGTGCGCAAAACCGTGATGAATTTCATTTGCGCATACAATATTTAAGCTTAAGATTAAGAAACGTCTTTTAAATTCTTAACAAAGTCATATATTTATTAAAAGTATGTGGTTGTAAATACACACATTCATACATATGTAAGTATAAGATATTATTTATATGAATTATTTATCGTATATATCGCATAAATGTGTATAGTTAGTTAGCTAATTTATATTTTATACACGGTGTTCCAAAAAAACACATTGACAAAACATTATGTGAATCTCATTAGTACGTTACCCTTTATCCTTTATTGGAGAAACTTTGCATTTTTTCTCAATGCTCACCGAATCTATTCAAATGTGTGCATCTGCTTACATATGCACGTATGCATGTTTCTATGAGTGTATGCGTATGCGTATGTGTGTGTGTGTATGTGTGTGTGTGTGTAGTGTGCGAATGTATCTACGGCACCGCTCTATATAGTCGTTGCCCTCCCTGCGCTATAAGCTCGCAAACGTAATAGAGTACGTTTTGAATTGAAAATCAAAAAAAGAGAAAGTTGCTGCTTGCGTATATGAAATTAAATTTATGAAAATTATTCCCTTCAACACTTGGAGACCTTTTCATCCAACTCGACTGACATCTCTAAATATTAGAATAAAATGTGAAGCTATTTATAAAAACTTAACTTATTTCAAACTGCATAAGTAAACGCTTTCGAACATTTATTTAACGGTAATCGACGCCAAAAGCCCGAAATATTTTCAAAGAAAGCATGAATCTCTTGACAGGCCGCGCCCAATTCATTGAGAGTTTCACTTAAGAATTATACATAAGTAATTATGTATAGTATGTAGATATGTAAACATAAATATTTCCAGTATGGCTCAATACTTATGTTAACCTGATATATTTATTATGTTGTATGTGTGAGTTAACAATGTATTGCATTTCGTTTAAGGTACAATAATTTCAAGATTCCGTTGGTAATACTCTTCGAAACGTTCCCAGTATTACTCATCAGTATTAGTTTTTCGCCTAGTTTTTCGGATGTCTCTGCATTTGTATGCAAATGTAAAAATACAGCAATTAAGATATATTTTTAAGACATTCCACTCTTGATTCGATTCTACTGATACTGCTTTGAATGCTGGGAAATGAAA
The DNA here is from genome assembly GCA_000688735.1 of Glossina austeni. Lineage (NCBI taxonomy): Eukaryota > Metazoa > Arthropoda > Insecta > Diptera > Glossinidae > Glossina > Glossina austeni. Next base: position 3,733,663 of record KK502400.1, read on the forward strand.
ATTAAGACTTTTTCTTTCGTCATTAAAGGCTTAGTGCTTCACACATCAGTTGCTGGCATGTACGGACGACAAAAATTAAGAATGCGCTTACCAAGTTTCAATTGTTTTAATTTTGGCCAGAGCAAGCGATTGCCAGACATGGCTAAATTTACTCGCAAAGAGAAAAAAGATCGTAGTCAACGGCAAAATTCATAGCGCATTTCCCCGAGGATGGTTTTAGTGATGCGTAACTTTAGTAACGCTAACCATTTCACCTCGCTTCATAACATGACATGAAAGATGACAGTTCAGTAGATGGTGCGTCACGGTCTACTATCAAATACCCTAAATCATTCGATGACTCTTCAAAACAAGATGGGTAGACGCACGGACAGACAAGCTTTAATCGATTCACAACACAATACAGTACAATAGAAGGTCGTGGGTCTATTTCAAGTTCTTCTGGGTGTTACATACAATCGCACTAACTCACCTTATACCCTTTTACCGCAAATAATGTAGGGTATGACTATTGCGACAATTTTCAATTCAAAGGAAAGTGTAATTGTGTTTTGAAAACGATTTGCTGTATTTTGCAAAATCATTTTGAGCAAAGCGTTAAGGGCTTCTCGGATTTATGCCTCTTGAATTCAAAAACAGCTTTAACTCGGCGAAACGACTGATTCTACTCATCTTGTGAGATTATGTAAAAGTAACTCACACTTTCGTCCTAGTCCTACAAACACTACCTATGTTCGGCTAGATGAACATATTTTTCTATCCGTTTCTGCAACGTATAGAAACACACTGAAGATACTATCAGCAGACTGTGATAGATGTGACCCTTAAAATCGCATGCTCCTCTCTTGTCTATAAAAAAAAAGGTAATCAATGTTGATAGAGTGAAAATGTCCTCAGTTACTGCCCGATATGTCCATTTTTCATCAATTTGCTTTGCGCTCCTACGAAGACTACGAAATCTGTATGCAGGTCCTACTGATCTAACTTCTTATGCACAAATCTGCTATAGAGTATACGTTTGTAGAGTATACGAATCTCCCTAGACTTGCTACAACGATCATGCCTGCAAAAATTAAGATGGATAGTTGAAACATGGCATATCCACTTCTAAAAAATGCGACTGCATAAGGGGTACGACTCGTCCAAAATTCACGACTATAATAAACAAAAGCTCTTACGCATTTTCATATTCATCTTCATAAGCAATATGGGCCTGAGAGGAACATTTACAGGGACAATGGACTTCCTGTACACGCCTGTAAAACCGCCCTCACTAAAGGTAAAACTACAAGTTATAGCCCATAAGAGCTATTCACCTAAAAGTTGAGCACTAATATTAGTCTATCAGCCTTTCAGGTCAATGTAAAAGTGGCCCCAGTCATCTAAATAAGTTGTCCCTTACTAAAAAATATATTTCCAATCTAATGTCAAAAAGCTATCGTGTAGAATATTGTGACTCTTCTTCTATATTTTTGCACGTCTAAAAGCTTCCGTGGTTGACATAAAGTTGAAGACCTTTAAATAATGCCTATGAGAGCCCTAGATAACTACATGCTCTATGCTTTAAGGATGGAATCTCTCTCTCTCTCTCTCTCTCTCTCTCGCTCTGCACAAAAATTAAAAAAATTAAAATTAAGCGCTGTATCAAGCTAACAACACCCTTTTCCGTTGTCTCGCCGACACAGTTTTCCGCACTTTACTCACGTTAGCAAACTTGTTTTATGTGTCGCTCCTTAAAGTGAATCACAGAATGAAAATTCGCCATTTGACCAAAAAACATTATTGCGATTAATTATTTTTACCTTTTTTTTTTATGAAATCTTATTACAAAGTAAAATTAAAACCAACTAAAGCAACCAACCATTTTCTCCTAAATCGCTGCTGCATTTTATGGGCAAACAATTTAAAAATACATTAATTCGTTCTCACAATTTTATGTTTAAAGAATATATATATATATATATATATATGTATATATATATTATATAGCATGGGAATAAGAAACCTCGCTATGTTTAATTCTTTTTCTACAGAATATTGTTCCTTATGGAGGTAAGCAGAGCTATATGCGCAGATACATATCTGCATATGTGTACATGTATAGAAAGCATATAGGCATTGTTATAAGTCAATGTACAATACATAATTCACAAACCTACATATGCACACACACACACACAAACACACACACACACACAGATATATAATATATATCTATATATATATTCATTCTTAATCTCATGCTCATTACCAAACAATAAACATAGTAGCAGTGGTAGTAGATTACTTACACGTATCTCGCTATATATTTATATTCATAAAAGTGTAGAAATGTACAATTTTTTGAACAGATGGCCTACTTTCACACATTAGAGCTTTTGTAAATTTGATGAACAATAAATAGACACGAACGTACATAACCGACTTATATGCACGCATGTAAGAAGCAAAATAAGAAAAAACAGAATCGATTGAAGAAACCAAGATGTAAAGCAAAAAAAAAAAAAAAGAAAAAAAAAAATGATTAATTGAGATTACATAAACTCTTAGTTTATGTGATTGTTTATACACGCCGCCGCAAACATCTCAACACTGCCGAACGAAAAACTTAAGTAACAAACTTGTTTGTCAAGAATTATCTGTTCTTAAGCTACGCTTGCAGATCCATTTGCATTTGAAATGAATACGAATAATATGAATGAAACGCATATATATATATCCATATATATATATATATATATATATATATATATATTATGCATAGATTGCATATATACATACATTACGTGTGCATTATTTGCTCCAATTTACATAAAAATACCGATAGAAAATAAAAAAAAATAAATGAAAACAAGTGCGAAGAATGTTACAAAACACTTGTCTACGTGTAAATTCAAATGAATGCGATTCTTTTTCTTCAATTTTCTACGTTATGTTCAAATGCGTGTGGATTCATCATGTGATGTATACATCTATATATATATATATATATATATATATATATATATAGCTTAGCACACATGACAATCAAATTCGAGTTAAGTGAAACTTTTCATTTTTGCCGAAATTGCCGAATTATTCATAGAGAAAGTTCCTTGTCTTCTATCTGTTATGATAACCATAACGTTGATTGCCATTTACTCGTATAGAATACAAAATAAAAAGTCACGATTGTGTTGGCTATTGTTCGTTGGTGTTAATACAAATTATGTAAATGAAAATAACAATCTGGAGGCATACATTTATTTACAAAATATTGTGATTGAGTTAACCGTTACAACTAAAACGGTAACTATTATAAATGTATGTATGCGCAACCTAAAGGGTTCTTAAAAATGTTCGTGCTGGCATTTCATCAAATGTCGTATATACATAACCTGTTCTTTATTCGAATTGGCATTCACTCAATTCGTACACATGAGCATTATTTTCATTTTATATACACGCTACTGAAGACAAATTGTGTTAAATTTATCATTAGCTTGGTAGTTGAAATTTAGAACCTTATGATGCTCACCCAAGCTAGTCTCATCAGAAATGCTATCACCTGACAACTGAACTCCTAACGAATATTTATTATTATTATTATTATTATTGTTATTATAATTGCCTACAAGAGAGGTGGCGACCATCCTAAAGACATCAAAATGCAGTGTATTCACGATTTTGCATAAAGGTTTAAACATACGAAAATTATTTTGCAAATCGGTATCGCGTTTACACTCATAGAAAAGCAAAAATATCATCAACTATAACCTTTTTGCAAATCTCAAAGAGATGCCGCAGAAGCCGCAAAGATACAAATGAAACGATAAAATCAATGCGAAGGTTGAGAAGCGTTTTAGGACTTCTAAGAAATCTTTGTATGAAAAACATCATCGGCAGACGGATTTTGCATATAAATATTATTCTTCATTCAATTGCGGGAATTATCGACCGATGCGTCGTAGCAGAATCTTTGACATAACATGTAACTATAGATTTCAAAAGGATTACATCTTTATATGTGACACAAATACACAGGTAGATCAGTTAAGATTTATTGTACCTATTGCACTGATCGGGTGTAGAACAGATGCACTTTTGCGCTATATTTCTATGATCGACTTGAATGCGTATACTTGTGCAGATTTTGCCTCTGTTTATGTTCGTGAAGAAGTGAAGTAATGCAGGCTAATGTAACATAACTTCGAGTTTTTGCGATTTTACGGTTTATCGTACATCGTACATCGTACATACATCTATCATTTCACGCCATGTTATTCCTTATTAATGCTTTTTGGTAATTCATTATGCATATATTATCTGAGCTGAGCTTGCGTAGTAATAACGTAAGCGTCAATGTCATCCTTAAGCCATAAACAAGTTAAAGCCAAGTCCTTTCGATACAAAGAAATCCTCTCGCGAAACAGGCGTAGATTTAATGAGTCGTCACAACTGGCCGCTTTTTTTTTTTTCTTTACGCTACGCTACTCCCTCCCTAGGTGATTTATTAGCCCCCTCACAAATGCAGTCACAAAATTATAATAACCTTATCGATTAGTAAATAAGTCGTATGTTTCACTTAAATGCGAACGTGTTTGGTTTTTTTTTTTATGCAAATTTTCTGAACACTTTATTTATCACTCCTTTCTCGTAACTCGTTTTCCTCTGTTGCTATTATAATATAATTAGTTTTGCATTCAATTGTAAGAAATTAAAGAATTTTTTTAGAAAATCTTAAGAATTTATAAAATAAATTCCTAATATAAAGATCGAATTATTATTATTAATAATCCGATATCTCAGATATTTTTAATATTCTTAAAGATTGCCTTTCATAGACTTGGGTCGCGCTGTGTACTCTTTCTTTGTCAACATATCGAGTCAAAACAACTGCTATAACTCGTTTTACGTGATATTTACTAATAAACAATAGCAGCAACAATTATGTTGACTCCTTAACAAAAAATCATTAAGAAAACTGTTTGGGTGAAAGTGAAATTTTTAACACGACTACAACGGACCGGCATCTCCCATCATACAACATCAAAACTTTACATACACGTGCATGCATTGCTATGTGAATCTGTGGGCAAAAACAGTGAACATAATATTCTTTGAGTGTATGTGTATATAGCTAACAAAAAAATTTGAATACTTGGTTATGATGTATGTTGTATGTTACGTGCATAAGGATTTTACAAGTTTTTATTTATATTTAGTTAATTTTTTTTATTTATTTTTTTATTTTTTTTTTGCTTACCTTGGTATTACTGCAATAATATATATCCGACATGTTTCTGCATATAATTCGTAATTCAGTTTAAGACTTTTTTCTTTTTAACATAAATTTCGCATTTGGCATTATTTCCGCTAATATGTTTTTTTTCGTCTTTTTTCGTTTCGTTTCGTTTTTTTTTTTTTTTTTTTTTTTTTGAAAATTATTACACAAATGCGAAATTTAATAAGAAATTGCAATCAATTTTTAAATTATATAGAAAATTGATTTTGTTTTAAATTTCAATAACAAATCACGATGATGATGATGATGATGATGATGATGATGGTGATGATCGCTTCCTATGATGTTTATTGGTGAATATCCGTTTTATATTTGGTTGCATATGTGTGTGCAGAAAGCATGCGAACTTCCAGCAACGAACAAAAATGAATGACGATAACTTTCTACTTCAGCGATGGCGCAGCTGAACAAAATATTTTTGTTTTCAGTTTGTCTTCTTGTTTTTTTTTGTCTTTTTTTTCTTTCTTTCTTTTCTATTACAATTGTGGAACAAGACACGCTTGCGCACATATTTAGACATTTACACATATGTACATATATAATTGCATAGTTTTACATCAGCAGGCAACGTCGAGTGTACAGAGTCAAATGTAAACATACATATAAGATGCAATAAATAGCAACGTTTGCAATATTTACGTCCGCGTCAAATGACGATTGGACCGAATTGTTTTGTTTGTGGCTTTTGCGCTCGTGTTAAGAAAAGTTGACTTTTTTTCTTAATATGTTACGGTTTATGCCGTTGACACTGTAACAATTAAA
>KK502400.1:3741463-3811057 GCA_000688735.1 Glossina austeni
TTTATGGGCAAACAATTTAAAAATACATTAATTCGTTCTCACAATTTTATGTTTAAAGAATATATATATATATATATATATATGTATATATATATTATATAGCATGGGAATAAGAAACCTCGCTATGTTTAATTCTTTTTCTACAGAATATTGTTCCTTATGGAGGTAAGCAGAGCTATATGCGCAGATACATATCTGCATATGTGTACATGTATAGAAAGCATATAGGCATTGTTATAAGTCAATGTACAATACATAATTCACAAACCTACATATGCACACACACACACACAAACACACACACACACACAGATATATAATATATATCTATATATATATTCATTCTTAATCTCATGCTCATTACCAAACAATAAACATAGTAGCAGTGGTAGTAGATTACTTACACGTATCTCGCTATATATTTATATTCATAAAAGTGTAGAAATGTACAATTTTTTGAACAGATGGCCTACTTTCACACATTAGAGCTTTTGTAAATTTGATGAACAATAAATAGACACGAACGTACATAACCGACTTATATGCACGCATGTAAGAAGCAAAATAAGAAAAAACAGAATCGATTGAAGAAACCAAGATGTAAAGCAAAAAAAAAAAAAAAGAAAAAAAAAAATGATTAATTGAGATTACATAAACTCTTAGTTTATGTGATTGTTTATACACGCCGCCGCAAACATCTCAACACTGCCGAACGAAAAACTTAAGTAACAAACTTGTTTGTCAAGAATTATCTGTTCTTAAGCTACGCTTGCAGATCCATTTGCATTTGAAATGAATACGAATAATATGAATGAAACGCATATATATATATCCATATATATATATATATATATATATATATATATATTATGCATAGATTGCATATATACATACATTACGTGTGCATTATTTGCTCCAATTTACATAAAAATACCGATAGAAAATAAAAAAAAATAAATGAAAACAAGTGCGAAGAATGTTACAAAACACTTGTCTACGTGTAAATTCAAATGAATGCGATTCTTTTTCTTCAATTTTCTACGTTATGTTCAAATGCGTGTGGATTCATCATGTGATGTATACATCTATATATATATATATATATATATATATATATATATAGCTTAGCACACATGACAATCAAATTCGAGTTAAGTGAAACTTTTCATTTTTGCCGAAATTGCCGAATTATTCATAGAGAAAGTTCCTTGTCTTCTATCTGTTATGATAACCATAACGTTGATTGCCATTTACTCGTATAGAATACAAAATAAAAAGTCACGATTGTGTTGGCTATTGTTCGTTGGTGTTAATACAAATTATGTAAATGAAAATAACAATCTGGAGGCATACATTTATTTACAAAATATTGTGATTGAGTTAACCGTTACAACTAAAACGGTAACTATTATAAATGTATGTATGCGCAACCTAAAGGGTTCTTAAAAATGTTCGTGCTGGCATTTCATCAAATGTCGTATATACATAACCTGTTCTTTATTCGAATTGGCATTCACTCAATTCGTACACATGAGCATTATTTTCATTTTATATACACGCTACTGAAGACAAATTGTGTTAAATTTATCATTAGCTTGGTAGTTGAAATTTAGAACCTTATGATGCTCACCCAAGCTAGTCTCATCAGAAATGCTATCACCTGACAACTGAACTCCTAACGAATATTTATTATTATTATTATTATTATTGTTATTATAATTGCCTACAAGAGAGGTGGCGACCATCCTAAAGACATCAAAATGCAGTGTATTCACGATTTTGCATAAAGGTTTAAACATACGAAAATTATTTTGCAAATCGGTATCGCGTTTACACTCATAGAAAAGCAAAAATATCATCAACTATAACCTTTTTGCAAATCTCAAAGAGATGCCGCAGAAGCCGCAAAGATACAAATGAAACGATAAAATCAATGCGAAGGTTGAGAAGCGTTTTAGGACTTCTAAGAAATCTTTGTATGAAAAACATCATCGGCAGACGGATTTTGCATATAAATATTATTCTTCATTCAATTGCGGGAATTATCGACCGATGCGTCGTAGCAGAATCTTTGACATAACATGTAACTATAGATTTCAAAAGGATTACATCTTTATATGTGACACAAATACACAGGTAGATCAGTTAAGATTTATTGTACCTATTGCACTGATCGGGTGTAGAACAGATGCACTTTTGCGCTATATTTCTATGATCGACTTGAATGCGTATACTTGTGCAGATTTTGCCTCTGTTTATGTTCGTGAAGAAGTGAAGTAATGCAGGCTAATGTAACATAACTTCGAGTTTTTGCGATTTTACGGTTTATCGTACATCGTACATCGTACATACATCTATCATTTCACGCCATGTTATTCCTTATTAATGCTTTTTGGTAATTCATTATGCATATATTATCTGAGCTGAGCTTGCGTAGTAATAACGTAAGCGTCAATGTCATCCTTAAGCCATAAACAAGTTAAAGCCAAGTCCTTTCGATACAAAGAAATCCTCTCGCGAAACAGGCGTAGATTTAATGAGTCGTCACAACTGGCCGCTTTTTTTTTTTTCTTTACGCTACGCTACTCCCTCCCTAGGTGATTTATTAGCCCCCTCACAAATGCAGTCACAAAATTATAATAACCTTATCGATTAGTAAATAAGTCGTATGTTTCACTTAAATGCGAACGTGTTTGGTTTTTTTTTTTATGCAAATTTTCTGAACACTTTATTTATCACTCCTTTCTCGTAACTCGTTTTCCTCTGTTGCTATTATAATATAATTAGTTTTGCATTCAATTGTAAGAAATTAAAGAATTTTTTTAGAAAATCTTAAGAATTTATAAAATAAATTCCTAATATAAAGATCGAATTATTATTATTAATAATCCGATATCTCAGATATTTTTAATATTCTTAAAGATTGCCTTTCATAGACTTGGGTCGCGCTGTGTACTCTTTCTTTGTCAACATATCGAGTCAAAACAACTGCTATAACTCGTTTTACGTGATATTTACTAATAAACAATAGCAGCAACAATTATGTTGACTCCTTAACAAAAAATCATTAAGAAAACTGTTTGGGTGAAAGTGAAATTTTTAACACGACTACAACGGACCGGCATCTCCCATCATACAACATCAAAACTTTACATACACGTGCATGCATTGCTATGTGAATCTGTGGGCAAAAACAGTGAACATAATATTCTTTGAGTGTATGTGTATATAGCTAACAAAAAAATTTGAATACTTGGTTATGATGTATGTTGTATGTTACGTGCATAAGGATTTTACAAGTTTTTATTTATATTTAGTTAATTTTTTTTATTTATTTTTTTATTTTTTTTTTGCTTACCTTGGTATTACTGCAATAATATATATCCGACATGTTTCTGCATATAATTCGTAATTCAGTTTAAGACTTTTTTCTTTTTAACATAAATTTCGCATTTGGCATTATTTCCGCTAATATGTTTTTTTTCGTCTTTTTTCGTTTCGTTTCGTTTTTTTTTTTTTTTTTTTTTTTTTGAAAATTATTACACAAATGCGAAATTTAATAAGAAATTGCAATCAATTTTTAAATTATATAGAAAATTGATTTTGTTTTAAATTTCAATAACAAATCACGATGATGATGATGATGATGATGATGATGATGGTGATGATCGCTTCCTATGATGTTTATTGGTGAATATCCGTTTTATATTTGGTTGCATATGTGTGTGCAGAAAGCATGCGAACTTCCAGCAACGAACAAAAATGAATGACGATAACTTTCTACTTCAGCGATGGCGCAGCTGAACAAAATATTTTTGTTTTCAGTTTGTCTTCTTGTTTTTTTTTGTCTTTTTTTTCTTTCTTTCTTTTCTATTACAATTGTGGAACAAGACACGCTTGCGCACATATTTAGACATTTACACATATGTACATATATAATTGCATAGTTTTACATCAGCAGGCAACGTCGAGTGTACAGAGTCAAATGTAAACATACATATAAGATGCAATAAATAGCAACGTTTGCAATATTTACGTCCGCGTCAAATGACGATTGGACCGAATTGTTTTGTTTGTGGCTTTTGCGCTCGTGTTAAGAAAAGTTGACTTTTTTTCTTAATATGTTACGGTTTATGCCGTTGACACTGTAACAATTAAACACGACCGAAATAAAAAAAAAAAAAAAAATGCGCAAAAGTTTTACATTTCACTTTTTTTAATGGCTATTGTAGCGGAATAATCATTTCTAAGCGTCTCGTCAACATTTTACGTTGAACTTTTCGAAAGGAGGTGAATGAGTGGTTTTACCATTTTTAGTAATTATTCATATATACGTACATACATATACATAAATAAATGTACACACACACACACATACACACACACACACACGCTTAAATATTTAAAAACACGTACATGAACTTTTCTTTAAAAATGTTATCTTAAAACATTCTTTTCGCAGCTTAACGTCCATTTCTTAGCCAAGATCACAACGAACTGTTGATTGGCGTTATATGTTCATGTATAAAAAGCGAATATACGTTAACTTCAGTTTAGATGGTCTGCTCTCTAAACAGGTCTTTCACTTGCTCGACTTCTCTCGTATCTGCACCGCTCTTTTAAAATTATGTTAAATTAAAGAAAAGAAAGAAAACCGTTAAAGAAAAATTGAATTTAACTTTATTTGGTTTCACTTACAGAGAAACCAAATAAATTTCACATATATGTATATGTAAACCTTGGGCCTTCACAATTATTAAAATAAATCTCAAAATAAAATTACATATATCCTGTAAGGACAATTAATTTAAAATATTAATAATAATAATAATAATAATAATGATAATGATGATAATGAAGATAATGATGATAATGATGATAATGATAATAATCACAATTTGTTGACAAAAGTCAAACAAGAAGAAAATGGTTTATTTGTTAATACCAACCCTCGTATTACCTGTATTTGAAAGCACCACTTATCTATCCATCTATGCGCACTTCTATGGTTTTCCATTGACACGTACGTGCATATATTCGCACTTAAATGCTTTGAAAATATAAAAATCGTAATTTATTTATTATGGATTATTTGCGTGAAAAGGTTGTTGTGATTAGCGGTGCCAGTGCAGGAATAGGAGCCGCTTGTGTTAAAACCTTATTAACAGCTGGTATGATAGTTGTTGGCTTGGCTCGTAGGCATGAGTACATTTTAAATATGAAAAAGGAGTTATCACCAGAATTAAGCAAACATCTTTTTGCTATACGCTGCGATGTTACGCAAGAACGACAGGTATCTAAAGCCTTCGATTGGACGAATGACAAATTGGGAGGATGTGATATTCTTATAAATAATGCTGGCATAATCGCCACTGCCCAACTTTCCCAAAAGAACAACACTCAACAAATCCGTGATACAATCGAAACTAATATTATGGGAGCAGTTTTTTGCATCCGCGAAGCCTTTCATTCTATGCGTCTGCTTAAAAATGGCAACGGTCATATTGTTATTGTGAATAGCGTTGCAGGGCATCAAGTGCCCAATTTAGGACCCGATTTGCCATCGCTAAACATTTATCCAGCAACGAAGTTCGCTTTGAAGGCAATGAACGAAATCTATCGTCAGGAATTTCAGCGAAATAAAACGCAAGTTCGTGTAACGGTCAGTACAAAGTGTTATTTTCTACATATAAACATAGACAAATAAATATTTTCTTAAATGGATAGACTGTTAGTCCCGGAGTGGTCGATACCGATATTCTGCCAATCGAAATTCAAAATATTGTTAAACCCGCAATGCCAATGCTGGAAGCGGCAGATGTTGCTGACGCTATTTTATGGGCGTTAAGTAGACCAGCAAACGTACAGGTAATATTGTGTCTTAAAATAAAGTCAAAATCTCTATCTAATCGTACCCATCACCGAAGGATTTTAGTCCACTAAATTAAAACAGAATTTGCTATCATTTTCTATAATACTCTGAACGTTGCCAAAGTCGGTACAAAAAAATGAAACTATACACGCACATAAGCACTAAGTCGAGGTAAATCTTCGCGTTATTTAGTTGATTAGGTGGTGCAGGCTCACGTGACTTATAAATAAGTTTCAAAAAAATACTATTTCAAAATAATTCTTTTTTCAAAATGAGCCCAAAAATTCGACACCAATTCGCTACATTATATTATACGGTCAACCTTGAGCGAGCAATTCATTTCACTCTTTACCGTCCATAGCTAATGTGTTCAAAGTGCATAATTGATGTAAAGCGTCCAGAAGCTTGCTTAATGCATTTTCTTACATAAATTCCTCAGAAGTTCGACACAGATGATAAGAAGAAAGAAGGCAAAAGGTCAAACTGACACATATAATTGTTTTAAAAAGTTCATTTAAAATGTAATAAAAATGTTTTTGGGCTTTCATCAAGAAATGATACAAACTTTTCCCTTATTCTGGCGAGTATTTATACGAATGATTTCGAAAAGGGAAGTAATACAACCTTTAAAAGGCAGGTATTCAAAATATCTAAATAAATTTCGTCAGTGACGAATTGCATTTAGCTGATATTGTCTTAAAATTCGGTAAAACCATATATTAGCTCTCTGAAAATATTTTGCGTGTAAAAGACTTCGTCCGAAATCATAAAATTAACGAAAAATGAGCATTTTTACGTGAATGTCGTCGGTGCTGGGTACCTAAGGACCACTTACTTCTTTTTTATTTTAAACAGATTCATAATATCATCATTAAACCCATGGGGGAAAAATTCTAAACAGAGGAAAGGAAAAAACTCATTAACGAAATACAATAAATACAGTTTACAATTATATATATTTTGTTCATTTATTGTTACAATATAAAGCGATGTCATAATCTTTGTTTGGCCTGTTATTGCATACAAACTCAATTGTTTTATTTGTAGTTTTTAACAGCCTGAGTAAATTTAAGAGATCATACCTTTACTACGTTTAAACGCTGCTCCGGCTTTTCGATTATGGTTAGCTCTTGTAGATTTTTGATTTTCCTTCTTTTGACGGTTACGTAAAACTTCCTTGTCTTGCCCTTGACCTTTCACGCCACCGACTACATCTCTATGATTCTGCATCTTTCGGCTGCCGCTTTTCTGAGACGATTTCATCTTGCAAGACATTTCATAGCGAGCCCTTACATCTTCTGGATTTTCACAAAAATGCGCAAATTTTTCTCTTCCATCATTTTCGCCTGTTTCTATACGCTTCTCCTTAACTATTTCGTCGCAATCTTCACTGTCACTCTCGTCTTCGGATTCGTCCGCAATGTCGCCCAAAACTTGTTTAAACTGCTTTGATTTGACGGCGCGAGATTCACTTTCTAAAACAACTTCATAACTATCGTCATACTCATCGTCGTATTCCTTTTCTTCAGTCGAGTCCCCTTCCGCGATTAAAGAATATTCACGGTAACGATCTCTTAACAATGCTATATCACTTTTGTCATCCAATAATTGGGCTACATTTTTCGGAGCGTTTGGAAATCCTTTACCTTTTTTAACAACACATTTCGGATCATCTTGAGTCAGCACGTCGTATTTATCACCGTCGAATACATTATAATGCTTGACACCTACTTCTTGGGTAAGTTTATCTTGCAGATCAGGTGGTATATATACTTCTGAACGATCCAAGTCAAACAGATCAGGAGGTAAATTTTCTTCCAAAAGTGCAGCAATAGCTTCTTCGCCATTATCGTAACGGGCAAGAAGACGTCGTATAAACCCCGTGCCCAAATCAGGTAAGCAATCTAAAACCATAGCGATCTCAGATTCTATATCTCGTTGTTGAACAGGGTTGCTAATGGCATGTACATTCGTTTTACCATTCAAGTAAATTTCTGGGCTTTTATTTTCAACATTCAACACATGTCCATTATCCTTTGATTGTTCTACGTTCGTTTGTTGATTAGATTTGAATGCCTCCACATTTCTTTCTCTTTGATATCCCTCAATTAAAAACGTTATCTTAAAACTGTCCCTATAGAAAAAAATGATTTAGGTCTTAAAAAGTTAAATATTTTAGATTTGGTACACATACAGTTCATTACAAGCTTGCTTAAGAATCTCTACATCTAGTGCAATCGGATATAGTCTTTCGTAGTCTACTACAAAAGCCTGCTCAGCTAAACATTCCGTTAATATTGCGATGAAATCTTCGGATGGCGCCAAACTGGATGCCCTACAAACAAACAAAAAACATATATCGAACAAATGGCAGATTAATTGTGACTTTCCGAAACTTACGGATCTGTTAACACAGCTTCTACATGAAAGGAAATAATACTTCGGAATGCCCGTAAAAATTGTATGCGAGATTGGTTCAGCCAGACTAAACTTGACGCGCTGGAATTTATGTTATAAACGTTTTTATATAACTGCGGTAAAGTTGTATCATAAAAACGCGCAATATGCTGCGCGAACCCTTCTTCTCCACAAAGGGAACGCATTTCTGGGCATACATCTAATAAAACACTTATTGTGAAAGAGCAGTTCAAAGTATACAAAACAACATCGTCAAAAGGTGTATCGGACATCTTATCTAATAAGCCACCGCCCGCTCCTTCAAAACCCTCGTTGTCAGTCTGCATTTGTATTGAGCGGAATGCCGTTTCTAAAAACTTTACTGAAGTGATTAAATCTTGCTTATACTTTGGCTCTAGAGCTAAAAGCCATTCGAAAATTTTACGTAACAGCGTGACGTTTTCTGATACGGCATTCCCTACAGCAATTAGTAGATCAAGTAACATCGGCACTGATATCAAATAGTTTTGATATACCAACTCGCGAAGATGGTCTTTTTCTATCCAACACTCCGAAGATTCTTTGGCCGTTAGAATACGAAATATTATACGAACGACTAAATTCAAAATGTCTTCATGCAGTCGTTCAAGGTTATCCGGAATACTCACTCCTAAAATATTTACATAAAAGGGTATACAGTTCTGCAAGAATGACACTACTGAAGCCAGAGCTGATTTTTGATAAACCATATATGACCAAAATCTAAAATTAAAAGAAAAATAAGTTACATTCAAAAAAAAGAAAGAAAGATGCACTCTTTTTAAGAAGCACGCTTAGCCTTGGAATACAAAGAATTGAACTCAAAGGATTTTCTACAGTTTACTTACTCATGATGTGCATGACGCAAAAGAAATTCCATATCATCTTTGAAACTTTCAGCTTCGTATTGCCACTGTTCCAAGGCTGCGCCACGTTTAATTTGACCTCCAGAATCAATTAGGCCAGTAAAATGTGCAAACACTGAACGGGGTGCCCAAAATTTATCCTATTGTAAAAAGTTTATGTAAATTTTCGAAGGCTCCAAAGTTTATAAAATAAAGAAAATTGCTGAGAAATAAAGTGCTTGCAAGCTTATCAAAAATCATAGTAGGATGGCTACGGGTGGCCTGAACATCGCTGGCTAAAATGCCTGCATTTCTTTAGACCGGATATACAAATTTTATTATACATACCAAAGCAGGAACACTGCGTTTGAATCCATCTCCGACCACGGCAAAGCTCAGATACTTTAGCGATTTGTGATTGGGATTCTAGAAAATTTATTTCAACTTGTTAATAAATAGGTTCTTAAACAGATATTTGTATAAAATGCGAGTATTTTTCTTACCTTTACTGGCATTGTTTAAAGCAAATTCAAAGGTTATTCTTTTTTTCTTTTTTTTTTTTGATTGTTAGATGGAGGTGGATCAAGCCAATAGAATTGTGACTTATATGTCAATGTTGTTAGTCAAATGTAATAAAAAGTTAAAATTTTACAATACTACTCAACTGTAACTTTCGGTGACGAACACACAAGGAACAAGTGAATCAAATGTCAAATTATTTAACAGCTGGTAACATATTTATTTATTTATTTATTTATTCTTCTTCTTTTAAATTTCAACCAATCATCGACAGATGATACACTGTGCTTAGTAGAAAAAGTTTACTGGAATGTAAATAAATAATTCAACCAATGGCGGTTACCTCCATGGAATGTAAACAAAAATTCCAATCTTTATGGAATTTAAAAAAAACAAAGAGGTAAATAAATTACAATTTTGAAAATGCAATGTAATAAGTGCAAGCATATATAAATGTTATAAAGATTAATATAAAATGAAAAATATTATTTGTAAAAAAATCTACTAAAGTCGTATGCAGGTACGATGGAAGACTTAAAACGTCGCAAATTGACATCAACCATAGCGGCAGTAAGTGAAAAAAAAAAAGATTATATAGTGAAAACGGAATTAGTTTCTATTTTCTCAGATTGCTGCTGTGTAAGTGCCAGATAGTGTTTTTATTGTTAATTTGCTATGTTTTGTCTCTTCTTTCATCTTAGGAATCCAAATAGATTTTGTAGAAACAAGGCTTTCTAATGAATTTGTGATCTTTAATCGTAATACAAGGAACACTTACGGCTATGCAGGGTCAGTTCCAACTTCTCTTACATGTTATTCTCCTTCAATAGAAAAAATTGTTGCAGGCTCGTTTAGATAAGGCTTTCGTTAAATCATTGTTGTTTTTAGTTTTAGTTTAGTTTAGCTACATATGGGAAAAATAATTTAATAAAGAACATGGATATTCAATGCATAAAACTTCTTTACAAATTCATTTGTATTATTGCTATAATTTAATAGAATTGCCCCCGAAGCAAGAAGTGTAGTTTTATTTTGCGATTTTATCTTATACATAACACTACCTTTGCTGCAAACACGTTCCTTCAATTTTCTTTGAGTAAATCTTCGTGTTCTATACAAGTTTACAAATCATATATTACCACTAACTAGAGGACTACCTATGGTGTCCGTTCTTGTTTGTCTTTTACAGCTGCCTTTTCCTAATAAAATTTTCTTCGTAACGCTTAACCTAAACGTTAATTCACTGATTGTTTATAACGGTACCTAGGCTCCATTATCGAGTTTCGAGTTTTTTTGCTATGTATATGCGAAAAAGGCGCGAGAAACGCTCTCTCGAATCTGTTTAGAGTTACCTCTATAACAGCTGTAAATTGAAAATAAAATAAATTGCAAACAAAATTGTTTACTTGCAAACAGCTGAAGTAAAGCAAAAAAATCAACAAACAAAAGCAAAACAGAACAGGGAATTATTGACTGAAAAAATTTGAGTTAGCCTTGAAAATTTTTGCAGAATTTTTTTCAGTGGACGTATAAACCACATTCCTTATTGGCATAATCCATTTAATCTTATCGAGCCAAAAAGTTTGAATTTGTGAAAGAAAAGTAATACATTGTTTAATGTTAATAAATGACAGTTTTGTGTTAATCAACATATAAATATTAGACAGAACACTTCATCATTTTATACCATTTGATGGAAGAAAATCGGGTTTTGTAACAGAGAATTGTTATGAGATGGAGAATACGTGATGATTCCAATCCGCCAACACGGCCAGAAGATACGTAAGTTTTTTGGAAGTATTAGTCATATATATATGTATTTATATATATTGTATGTATTTATTTATATAATGTATGAGAAGATCGCCTTTTTTCTTCTACAGCTTCAGTACCTTAGCGTTGATCGAACTATCGTCGTTGATTTTCTCCTTTAATAATTCGGTTTCTTCCCTTAATAACTGATTCTACTCCCTTAATAATTGTTGGACAGTCCCATTAAAGCGTCTTTCATTATGGATTTGCTTCCGGAACGAATCGTCTGTGTCATATGGCGCCTTCCCTTCTTGGCCTTCATTTTGCAATCTGTACATACACATACGTGTAATTACTTGCGCTTGTTAGCTGTACTCGGCTTATCGTCCTCAGACGGTACATCGATTACACCGAAGCTTCTAAACACATAAAAAAAACAATTTAAAAAAACAAACAATTGCACATTAAAAGTTTACTCACCGCGCTCCCTTACTACTGGAGGGAAATGCGTCACTATCGGAAGATGTAACTCATAAAATATAATAAATACGCTTCTATTGTATAGTGTTATTTGCCATTAATTGGTAATGACGCTGGTACTAATTCTGTCCATTAGATTAAATCCTCGTTTGAATCGTAATCACGATTTGGTTCAACATTCTTAATTTGCAAATTTTTAAATGTGGTCACCGGAACATAAGCAATCAATGTATATAGTTTGTTAGAAGAATGCTTTTTCACGCTTTGAGCTAACCGCACGGGAATGCGCAAAATTGTAGATCTATTGCTTTAAGAAATAATACAATTGTTAGCTTCGTTTATTTGAAAAATGCACCAAAAACTATTTCACTTGCACATTATTCTTTTATAATTAATTGGTAAGTTCTTCCTTACACAGTTTTTTTCTATTTTGCATAAATTTGGCCTTTGTTTTTCATTTTGCAAAAGTTATATAAAATATGTGAGTACAGTAAGCACATAACCAATTTTCTGAAATTTATTTCTTCTTTTTCTTCAATTTATTCGCTAAATAGCTGGTTTGCGTGCTTATTTATCAGAGAGGAGAACCAGCTGTTATTTTTTTTGGATTTTGACAGTCACAATTAAATGTAAACAAAAATTTGCCTCTTTTTTCCACTATTTCATTTACATATGAATGATAGCAACGAAATTGACACAGAAACTGATGTAAAATCTGGTAACAATAATTCAGTTCATATTAATCCTGCAACGAACGTACGACGTAAGCAATCATTCGCCACAATGATGAAGTTTAATTTTGATTTTTTTTCAGGAAATGAAATTTTCATCAACATTTAGCTTTCGATATCGATAATAATCTTGAA
This sequence comes from Glossina austeni, assembly GCA_000688735.1. Classification (NCBI taxonomy): domain Eukaryota; kingdom Metazoa; phylum Arthropoda; class Insecta; order Diptera; family Glossinidae; genus Glossina; species Glossina austeni. Next base: position 3,754,234 of record KK502400.1, read on the forward strand.
ATGTTTATAAGTGAGCAAGAACAATTGACTGCTATAACACAATTACCCATTAAGTGTTTATATGCAGATGTTAGAAAATGGCTATCGCACTGCTTGAAGTCATTTTTTGCAATTGCTGTAGTATCTGCAATACATCTGTTAAGCTCTTTGATGTTTTAGTCAACAATAATGTCGATATATGTCTGCAAGGCATGACAACAACAACAAAACAGTTAGATGGATGAGTTGCAGTTTTAATCCAATTTTAATCCATCCATGGACTTCCCAACCATGTTTTAAACTTAATTGGAATCAGAAATTTTTATACCAGACATAGTGGAGCTGTTATTAAGCGGAGTGGTAGATTTTCCTTCGGTATGTGTAATACATGATATACATTGTATGAATTCTTATTGTCTTTATTTTTGGATTTATAATGATATGTAATTAAGCAAATATGCAATATTCTTAAATAAATAATTTACTCTTTCTACAATAAAACCAACTTTGAACTTTGAAGTAATCAGAATAATAGAAATTCATTACATGGAATCATTAGCGCCGGTATTTTCACAATGCCTAGTCTGCAGCGTGCAGCCTTACGTTTCAAATTAGTGAATTTATAAAATCTCTTTGGGTCCGATATCAATTTAAATCTTAAGGTGAGCACAAAGAGTAATGTACTACGATTACATGCTTTAACAGTCTGGGCTTTTGTTTCGAATTGATCTCATTTGCTTACTAAATCCGAGAGTACATTTTACGGAGGAAGATATAAATATAATGGGAACGGACACAAAATTTCACAAAAGGATGCATTATATATAGCAGATATTGATGTGCCGATGTCTTCATAATCGAAATTCTAGTCAACTTCAGGTTAAACAACTGTATTCTTCTAAATTGGTTCTACTACATGTGAAAGAATCTCTCCTAGCAATATTGTAACATACATTCAACAGACCCTTCAACGTCATCAACAAGGCAGCCTGAAGGATATCCACAGGTAAAACGAATGGTTTTTCCGGGGGAAAGATAGATCTTAATGTCATTCAGAACACAAAATCGAAAGGCCGATCGTTTACATTACAGATGCGCTTAACTCGAAAAAACCATATTCGAAGCGTCATGCTTCCAATGGCTAGCAATGCATAACCAGAGATATTTCAGTATTTAGTTTTTTAAACTTGTTCCTAGAAATAAAACCTTTAACTTTTAAATCGTGGGGACCATTTTAGCGTCTTCGGGCCAGAAGTGTGTCTTTCTGTAGTTTGAGCTCTCAAATTGTTTTAATAATTTACTAATTTATTTATTCATTCAGGCAAGACATTCAGCTAAAATAAACCTACACTCGAATTAGATTGATTTTTAAAAATAAATCTTATCTAATTACTACGAATAAATTTTCATAAAATATAACAAAAAAGAAAAAAAAATCAAATTCACATATAAACAAACAAGAAAGAAGGAAAAAATAGCGTATCCACATGCAGCACGGAGGCCTTGTATATGCTGAGAGTTATGTAAGGTTTACGATGGGATTGATGTCGTCATGTGCGACAAAAGGTGCAAAAAGACTATGTTTTTTTGGAAATATCAAAAGGCAATTAGGCGTATCTAAGAATCTATGGCTATATTTATTAATTGCGTAAAAATAAATGAATGCATTTTAATAATAGTCACTCAACGTTGAGTAAAACTGGCCTTGCGTACTTAAATAAATTGCGTCTGGCTAAGAGACACGTTAGATATTAGATGGCTGACCACAACTATTCCTTTTATACTAATACCCAATCTTAAAGGTCGTCAGTGAAGCTCACAGCTTGAACTTGAACTTATGTCATTTGAATAGTAGAAGCCACAAAAAACTCCACCGGACAATCTTGTTTGCAAACGTTACATTAACTACTTCCAAATTTTAACAGCAATGTGATGTATAGACGGAATTCGCGTCGGCTTGCAAAAATCAATGAGCACGGAATACATTTATAATCCAAACATTTGTTTTGTCCTAGTCAGTTGCGTTATAGATCTTGTCATAGTTGTAATACTGCCACGATTAAATTTCTGAAATACGTTCATCCAGAGCATGGTATGGGTCATTTACCTACATTATTAATGATTGGTTTTCCCAAGGCCTCTGACGCAGTGAACTGTGGCTTAATATTAGAGCGGTTGTAATGGGGTATCTATAGCAGGGGTTATACTCAGGGCTGTACAGCAGTCCGTTTCAAGAAATTTGTTGTGTGAATTAAAGGAACCTTCTTGATTTTGTATGTAGGATTTAAGAAGAATATACGACTATAAAATGGCGTTATTTGCGAAGTTACTTAGTAGGAAACGAAAACCCAATATGTAGTAGCGGGCAGCCTCGATATAACCGGAGTAATATGAACCGCGCGTAACCGAACTTGATTTTTCCACGAATTATGAGATTGAAATTGTCGCTTATGATCTGCAAGCTATTTTTTTTAGTGGTGCAGGAGGCAGTCAAGTTGGTTTCTCAAGGGGAGTTCCCCCGGTATCCTGTCGGGCCAGGAGTGCATAAGGTAATGACGCAAGAGAGCGCTTGTCCCCTTAAGGACGCCGTTACAAACGAACAAAGCAACGGACTAATGGTCTCTTGAGACTAAGGTGTCCTTTCCGGCCAGAAGTCCGCATGACGCAGGAGCACGCTTGTTATCTTAAGGACCCTGTTTCGGACGGACAACACCTAACTGTTAACCGCTGATTATTGATAGGGCTGGGGTATAAGATAATGATGCAAGAGCACACCGGCACGTTAAGGACCTCGTACAGGGCAACAAACCGCTGCTACTTAAAAGCTGCTGACTTATCCCTTGGTTTGCCTGCTGCTAAACAACTGAAGGAAGGACCGTTATTTGCGCGCTGATTTTATAGTTATTGGCTGTCATACAGAGAGCTTTCACCGCGAGGTGTGCTTACTCAATGACTGCGAACGAATGACCACTCACATGCTAACGCTTCGAGAGCAACTGGGAACTTAAGAAAAGTTAACTTAGTACTTGCGAGTTAAAGCTGTATGAATATAATATGTTGCAAAATGGGATCATGCAGGGTTGTGTTACAGTTTCTGTCGGAAGAATGTACCGCGCGAAGATGACAAAGCTATGAACAGAGTATACAAGGTCAAATGTAAGATTAAGCTCAAATATTCAGTTTAATAAAATAAAGAGAAGTCATCTAAAGAGAGAGGTAAGTAACCAGCAACGTTTTTAGTCTTCGCTGAGGGCAAGGGGGCTACTTCCTTAAAAGGTTAAAGCTGAACTTCAGCTTACGACGACAAGACTTATTAAAGTCCTATTCGGAAAATTGCAAGTCTTATTTAAAAATAAAAGACTTCACCATGTCGGAACCAACAAGAAGTTCGCGAATATAAGACAAACTCAACTCTATCTTCCGTAAGACTCCATATTACGATCGATTTTATTTAATATCTTCATTATTGGTTTAGTTACATATTCCTATTGCTCCAATGCCCATTTCTATGTCGATGACGCGCAGACTTACTTCTCGCAACTATTCAGACTGCCAAAGAACCAACGTTGCAATCGTTGCAACGAACGAGCAAACGTTGAGTGAATCTAAAACCAAAGCCCTTGTTATAATTTCCACAAAGTGTAATATACATTCCCTACCAAGTGTCTTAAAAGTTGGCAAAATGGGATAAATTTAAGAAACTAGGCTTAAGAACACCGGCCTTTGATACAGCGATATTTTGTAATGTGTTGAGTTCAAATAGATTATGAATCAAAACAAATGAGAAAATTATATTCGGTTGACCGAATCTTTTATACATATTGCCGTCAACATAAAAAAGATAAAAGAAGTAAAAGAACTAAATTTTCATGCCACCTGGAAAGTGTGGATCATTTCCAAATTCTTTTGCAGATTTCTAGGCGGTATATTCATTTTCGCTAGCGCGAGAATATTTACCACAAATACAGGCAGATGGACAGACGGACATGTTTAGGTGCATTCCAAATTTAAAACTGGCCAAGAATTTATATACTTTAACGGGCTTTTGAAGCTTGTTCCTGCACCTTATAAAAGTGTGGAAAAAAAATTAAAATTTGTGGGCGTGTTCTTCAAACGATTTGGCCCATTTTCAATACCAACCTTCGTGCCAAATTTGAAGCCGATAGCTTCATTTTTGCGGCCAGGAGAATATTTACAACAGACATTGCGCGGACGGACAGATAGACATGCCTAAATCGATTTAGAACCTGATGCTGCGGTGTCTCTGATGCTTTGCAAACGTTTCGACAAAATGAACATACCCCTCATTCTTCGGCGATATGTATAAAGGCAAAGAAATTATAATCGACTGTAATTGAATCTTCTGCAGCCAATGCTGTTTTCTACAGATAAAATATAGAAATTTTGATTGTTGTAGTTAATGAGTGATGAGCGAAACACCATTTCTTTTTTTGGTTTTGAAAACAAAGCTGTTCTCAATTTAGGTTGCGTCGTGAGTGTATTTTTCGAGCAATATTGCCCATTTGCAAAGACCGTGAGGAAAAACCTCCAATGTTTGTGCCGAATTCGAACCAGATAGCTTCATTTTTGTGGCCTGGAAAATATTTACCACAGGCATTGCAAATAAAAGCAGATACACGAACATGCTCAACTCGATTTAAAATTTGACACTGATCCAGAATATATATTGTGAGTACCCAAAGTCGTACCCTCGTTTTGGCCTCACGGACTCTCCGTCTCTGGGGAGGGGGAGTGCTAAAATAAGAATAGCTTAAGATAGAATAAGTAATAGCTTAGGAATAGCTTAGGAATAGAATAAGTGATAGCTTAGGAATAGCTTAGGAATAGAATAAGTGATAGCTTAGGAATAGCTTAGGAGCGGAATAAGAAATAGTTTAGGAATAGATTAGGGATAGCATAAGATAGAATAAGTGTAGGTTACGAGTAGGCTAGAGAAAGTTAGTTTTAGTTAATGCTGGGCCCTCGAGCCGGCAAGAAGTCGAAGTTTGGCTCTCGAGCCAGTCGTGGTTGAGGTCTCGAGCCGATAAATTGTAGTTAGGCTCTCGCGCCAGGGAGTCGAGTTAGTTTCATGAACATCGGTAAATGAATATCGCGATTAAATAAAAGTGATTGACAGAAAACTAAGAGAAGGACAGCAGAAGCCAATTTATAAACTCTGATAAAATTTACTAAATGTGATCAATTAATTCAAAGAAGAATCAAAGACAGCTGAATACAATTGATAAACTCTGATGAAATTTACCAAATGTAATGAATTAATAAAAGAAGAACCAAGTGCCTGCAAATATAAATTTTCTTGTGTTTGCTTTCCTTCCCTGGGCCGCTGAGCTGCCCCAGCCAAAGGGAAAGGGCCGGAAAAGGCCTCACAATATATTTTACGCAGTCTCTAAAGCTTTCTATTTGTAAAATAAGTATGCCTTTATTCTATAGTGGTGTGTATAATTACCAAATGGTCAAACATGGTAGCATTGAAAATAAAATTTTATATGAAAACATATCTCCGGGCTGAGATATATTTACTTTGAAAATGTAAGAAATCGATTTACGATGGATATACTTTCTAATCAATTCAATTGTAGAATTGCAAAACGCAATGCAAAGATAGCTTTCCAACCACGCAGAAGAACGGCGAAGACGAAGACAGAGTAATGGAAAATCCTGCTCTTGAATGGTTAACTTTATGAATAAACTTCCAACCTTCAAGCATTTTAGAAATTATACAAACAAATTTTGAAATTTGCATAATTCATTAAACAATTTACGGAAACTAATATACGCTGTACAACAATCACGACATACCCAATAGAGTCCTTTAAATCAATTGACTGTAAGATCAAATTTCCTACTGTTACGCTCAGGACAAAGCGTCAAGTAACAGACAATGATACGGTCGTGGCGAGTTTGTTCGCAACTGGAACAACAACAATAACAACAACAGTTCGTGGTTAATAACAATAGTGAATAAAGGAAAATGCAGTGAGCCCAAAGATATGCTATGAAATATATCGCTGTTGACACACAAAAAATAGCTGTGTAGCTAAGCAATGAAAATTGATTATCGTTTTAAAACTTTTTTATTTCCGAAAATTTGTCTTCATCTGTTAACAATGATAAGTGAAAGAGGTGAAGGAATATTTGTTTTCTTTTTTTTGACAAATTGAAATCGTCAAATACGTGAAAGTAAGTAGCGTTAAGTGGCACTAGCCATCACAGTCGCCATAGACCAAAGGCGCATAACAAAAACTTATTACTCATAAAGAACAACATACGCACCGTATATACTTCCACTTTTATTTTGAAAATAGAAAAACTAAGCCGCGCCCACTCAATATTATAATGAAGTATGAGACTTAAGTTATTTTCCTATTTTAAAAAATAGATGAATAAACTATAAATTTGGAAAAAATAAAAATAATAATAAAAATAAATAAATAGTGGAGTACAGGTGCGAATGGTTTCACTTTTGCAACAACAAAATAGATGCGATCTTACTTTTACGGCAATAACCACATATGGTACCAGATTTACAGCAACAACCCCATATAACGTATGTTGCTTGTCGTGCAATAAGAAATGTGATGAAATCTTTCGAGTAGCATTATATTTTAAGTCGATTCAATTGTTATACGCATCAAAGTATTTATATTAGCATCAGATATTAAGTTGTTTTTTTTGGAATGTTGAGTTAAGAGCCAATAAATTTGTGCCCCATATGTCCAGGTAAACAGTCGCAATTCTTGGTAAGAAATATATATAAAACACAACAAAGAAAAAGCGGCCGTAATAGCTAAAGCCGATATGTTAAGTGCATTGCGTGTGTGTGCGAGTAATTGTAAACTGTTGAGTTGTTAAAAGTCATGTAAAACAAAAAACAGTCTTGCAAACTTTGGCTCAAAACAAAAAGCAATTTTATAGCAACAGAAAATGATTCAAAGCAAAAAATAATTTAAAAGAATAAATTTTTTTGCTTTTCCAAAAAAGCAAGTGAGATGACGTACATTTTTTGCTACAAAGAGATCGAGGAGACCATTATATAACCTGAAGAAGCTAAAAGAAGCTCTAATACCATCAAGCCTGTGACATGTGAACATTAGATGCTCAGCAAACTCGATAATATTGCAAACTAGTACGAATCATATTTAAATATATTTTCTCATACCACTCACTGTGACCACTCATGAGTCTATAAAGAATTTTGATTTCCCAGCAATTAAAGAAAGCCTCTGAAAAGGATTTGAATTGAAATGTGAGATTCATTTTATAGAAAAGGCGATTGGATTTAAAACGCGCAATCTCTTTAAATTCATCCGCTAGTTATTGACCGTTTTGCTTCATTGGGTGTGCATTTGCTGGACAAAATTGTGGCAGTCATCTACTTGAGATTCATGTAAAATTCTGTTTATATCAAACACATATTGATTCTCTGCATCTCCATTATTTATTAGAAGTAGAGCTGACTCGCTATCCGAAAAATAACAATTCTTTTCACACCATCAGTAATAGCAACCTTAATAGCATGTCTGATGGCAAGCAATTCAATAAAAGTCGAGGATAGTTCCTCCATCCTTTGACTCTATGTGCCATTTTAGATAGCTGCTTCACTACCGAGAAGCTAGATACATTATGTCTGACGGGACCGTCAGTGGCATATATATCAAAGCCCTTGTTGTAATAAAGAAGAAGCTTTTCTTGACAGAAGATCCTCATAAAGAAGAAATTGACATTTTGCTTTAAGATAGAGATCGATTCAAGAATATTCGTGAGGACTCTAGATTTGTTGGTAAAAAAATTCCAGAGAGGAATTGAATTTATCTTGTCAAAAATATGATGGAGTTTTCGATAACAAAATGTGTAGCTGCAAGAGAAAGTCTCACTGGGAGATATAACTTTCTAGAAAAAGGAAGGATTCATTGTCTTGACTTTAATTAACTCCTTGGCAGTGCAAAGAAGAGCTCTTTCGGAAACGGGCCATTCACCAGAAATGATATTAAGAATATGTTGAGGAGGAGTTGAGGGGGTCAGTCCAGTACAACGTTTTAACGTTCGATTTTCAAATGTTTGTATACGTTTCTCAATATGTTTTGGGAAATTACAAGATGTTGAATGCGCAAATTAAATCTTAGACCTGATTAAAGCTTTGTACGCAGAGGTAAGCCTGGCTGATTGTCATAGTCATTACTTTGATGACATTGCGTCCAGACTGACAGTCTTCTCATGATGTCCACGAACAGTTAGGCAGTCATTTATAATTCTATCAAGAAATCGGAGAGATTTCACCTGATTAACTTTAGTTCCTTTGATAACGAGCCTGATTTCGCGTTAAATTAAGATCGGTGCACGAATCAAAAAAAAGATTAGCTTTCATCGAGAGATGGACCCGCAAATACAATTAGGAAATCATCTGCATATTGAGAAATGTGAGTTTTGTCATCTTGAAGATCATGGAAAGTGGCTGTGTATGGGGCTCAAACAACTGCCTTGTGGGATACCACCATACACTTAAACTTTTTGTGTACCCATTACCAAAAGACGTTCGGATAAAACAATTTGTATCCACAGGCGTATTGGAAGAGGAATTGAAAAGTTTAAGAGAATTCTACGAAGCTTAAACAAGTTGACACAATCATAGTCTTTGCTGATGTCTAGTGAAAGCATAACAACCATTGTACCAGCTTTTTTTAAATTAGCTATGAGAACAAATAGTTCGTTAACGCACATATTCGCAGATTTGCGTTTTTCATAGACACAAGAACGACCTGGAGTAATGTTGCCAGTTTCCAAGAAATCCATTAGTCTCTCCTTAACCATGAGGTTGATAATGTTAAATCATTTAAGTCTTTCCCTGCCTTAGGAATGGGAACTACTTTGATACATCGCAAATCTAAGGGTGTAAAGTCAAAAGACCAGCATACAAGAGGGTACTTAAGCTTCCTCCAAACAGTGCTCTGACCATGTCATACTTAACTCCATCACGACCTGCAGCGGTAACCCTCTTTCTGGAATGAAAAAGTGTTCCTCCGGGGTTTAGATGAGAAGGACTCAATATCAGAAAACTTAGTTCTAGCAGACTTGAACACGGACTGAAAGGCACTTTGAATTGATGATAAGTCGGTAGGAAGATCGACTTTAGGCAGACGCTTCATAAGAAAGTTGCGTGAAATGAAATTTTCTATTTTTTTAATGGAATCGCTGCGACTGTGGAATAAAATGGGAGAGTGCTGACATTTGCCAATGGAAACCTCGACCGTGTTCTAGTTGAATGATAAAATAGTTGAATTAGAAAAAGTTAGATCGAAGACACTGCTCGCCCTGCGATCACTCCGGCATTGAAATCTCCGGCTAGAATCACATTTTGTTCACCATCAAGAAAGTCACATAATCTCTGAATCTCATCACGAAAAGTTTGTACATCAAGACTGGGTGGAAAGTAGTATGATGCTATGAAAAGATTCGGTCTAAGATTCATGGTCTTGATGGTGAGATATTAAGTTAATTCAATCGTTGTTCTTTGTTCTATTTGGCTGTTTGTTATTTTTATTTCTAAATTTTTTGTTGTCATTCTCATACGACGCCCTATTTACATGATTTGTAAAATGTAAATATGTTGATAAACTACATAATCGTGTTATCGTTATATTCAAGATACGTTAACTGATTTGAAACATTCAGCAGAATCGTCCTGCATATATATGTTAATGGTGTATAGCGGATTTTGAAAGTTTTGGTTTTTTTCGTTGATCGATTTGCTTCGGTTGTACCGTTGGATAAATAAAAAAAAATAAGAATAAAATAAATTTTTATAATACAAAATAAGTCAAAGAAGAAAATTTAAAAAAATAAGATTATCTTGCAAAAATAAATTTCCTTAATTTCATCAACTATATCAGATTAAACAGAACCTTTTTTTTCTTACATGTATAAGATGCCAATCTTCATATGTTGATAATAACTAAAAAAAAAAACGGTTTTTTTGAGGATATCCAGCCTGAAACCATTTACGGTATAGCAGAAAACCCGACCGAAATCGAAGAGTCGTCGATGACGATGGTGCGTTATTCCTATTGTCGGGACCGGTTTTCAAGTTTGCCGACTTTTTATAGGACTTGGTGGGAATTGGCAGATCATATGATTTTGCCCGTATACAAACAAGCAAACAAAAAAAAAAAAACAAAAACTTAGAAAGATAATAAAAACAATTTGTTTCAAATTTATATTATTTTATATTTATTATATTTAATAAGAATTGAAAAAGACGCAGTATAGGCAAATCAATGCCTTTAAGCAATTATTTTGCTTGATTCAACTGCACTACTGAAGTCCATTGCAATGCTTTCTCTTTCAAACCCGTTTTCTCAATTCTTCATTTCTATTTTTTTTTTATTTTTATTTTTTTTTTGTTTGTAGAAAGAAATGGGTTAGGCCTGTATGTTTCACTTTAGACCCATAATCCAGGAACGTAATTTAAGTTTTTAATTTCAAAGTTTTAAGAATTATTAGTGATGTCGAATTATTTGATGATTTTTATTAGACTTTTTGATTTTTCATTTATAGGTTATGTTTGACTAATTGGTGATGAAATTGCTTTCGTTCAACTGAGTAACATGCCGAGGTTGGTGGTGAACACACCAAAGACAGCCTGAAGACTAATTCTTCATTTCAGTAATCAATTAAAAATTTCGCGTTAATTTTCTTTACCATTCAATTATTTTTTCTATATTTTCGTTGTTTACATTTATGTTGAATTTTTTTCATTTTTACATCTGAAGACATATAGTTTTGTGTTCGATTTACTTGTTTTTTTCCTATCAAATAGTATGACAAAAGGGCTTCTCATTGTGTTTATTGTTTGAGACTAGCCTACCCGAAAAACGAAATAACGCATTATTGTGTTAGGCCCCTAACGATTTAATAGCATACGATACCTATCGAGTAAGGCTTCTTGAGCAATTTGATGAACGCATAATTTAAAATTAACTTATTACGCCAACGCGACGCATTTTTCCACATCGCAGCGAATTTTCGGTTGTTAATTTACTGAATAACCGAAAAAGAAGAAGAAGAATATATAATTCTTTAATATGAAACGGAAAGAACTTTCATTCGCTATCTAATTTTTGGTTTTTTTACGTACATATAGACTGTATGTATACGATGCCGCACATTTGCAAGAAACCACAAAATTATAAATAATTTTGCTTATTAAACGGTTGATATCGTATGACGTCATATCAAGAAACCATTAATAGAAATCTTGCCAATAAGAGTGACGAGAATAAAAGAGCAATTGGAAGTTAAATGGATGCTAATTAGCAGCGCTACTGCTATTATTGATAACAGAAGCACCAAAAGTCTCTAAAATGTGTACTTTTTCTTATTTTGAGAAATTTTTTAAGCGCTCTTGCCCTTTCATATTCTCTTATACCACATAAACACGTAGACGTGATAAGGCAACCGGTGTCACATTCAAGCCATCGTATTGGCTCCTTTCCTCTTCTTATTACTTGAAAAATTCCATTAAAAATTTGTGGTGGTTCTTTCTAGCCACAGTATAACTCAAGGCTTTCCGGAAGGTCCTTTTCCCAAAAGAAAAAAAGAAGGAGTATACAGGTAAACAAACTTGGACTTTCGTTTTTCTTTTACAACTTATTTTCATTTTTTATTTTTACGAATATAGGTTTACGATCGATGCATTATTTTTATTATTTCAGGCGATAAGGACGAGAAACCAGCATAGTGATGTGACGAAATCTCGGGCCGTTTCTATCAATTTCGTCTCTGATCACTATTTCACTTTTCAAGGTTCTCCTGTTACACTTCGCGTTCTACGATTCTGGAAACAAACATATTACGATACGAGAGCCAACTCTATGAACCGGCTGAACTAGCTATTAATCCGTAAGTCTCTGTTCAGTCACCTCTGCTACGGCTGTCTGTCAACACCTATACGTGTGGTCAAGTCGTGTTTTGTCTTCTTAATCATGAACTTACCTCCTTAAGCTCTAAGCTCTTATCGCTGCTGGCGCCATTACTGCATTGTCACGAAATGCGTATTGCGTATGGGTATGTTGGCGCTCGTCACTAGACTTCTATGCATGCGTAAATTATTCTATTCGTCTGTTACAATGGGTGTATGGATATTTGTATATGAATATTTTGAAGCGTAAAAGGAATAACATCTGGCTATGTTTCAATCGTTTTATGCATATGTGTAAATTATTCCTACATACATGCACGTATATTGTGTATTTGCAATGAGTTTGTGACATGTGTAGATGGACTTATAACGGCAAAAACCTGTTTCATTAAGATCTGCGTGTATATAAGACCAGAGACAACGAAATGTACAGATGTTCCAAGATTTTGTTCCAAATTTAGGATATTAGGAGAATCTCAGACACCTTTTGTATATCTGTTATAAATTACAGTGGTGTGTATGTACGAAAAAGGTAAAACAGCAGGTAGATATGCAACAAACTTAATTTGCTTTCTTTTCATCGTTTATTTTGAAGAATTGAAGAACTGAAGAATTCTTTTTTCAATGAAAAGTCTCGTATCAAGCGATATGAAGGAATTTTTTATTAGTAACAAAAATTATGTTGTAGTTTACTATATTAATTCTTATTTAATTGACTTCTGCTTTTATATATATATATATATAATATAATATTTATTACATACATATGACGTATTGTATCCAATTTCCCATATCACACATGAGTTATTCTACACGGTGTCTATTTTGTTGTTACATTGTTATTATATTGTTTATATTCCACAATTAAACAATCAAGTAAGTGCTTACGCAATTTGAACTGTATTTATTTTTCCTATTAGTACACTCTAAATAGGTATGTTGTCCAAGAATTTCGAATTTCGAATTTCGAATACCGAATTTTTGAGCAACATGACTCTTAATGTAAGGGTCAGTAAGTGGCGCCATGCTAGCTCCAATCATCGTGGTTGATAAACCAGTCCTTCGTTTGCTCCATAATACTATCCAAAATAACTTTCCTAATAAAAAATTTATGTTTATCTTTATAACATTCTGCTACATAAATACGCTATTGGTACCGGTATATTCCAAAAATTTCACATTTGGGGTTTTCTAGTTATATGAAAGATTCGCACAGACTGCCTGTAAAATCTCAAGTCAAACGTTATTCACAGCGTACTTTTTTCAGACATCTGCGTATGTGGTATATTCGGAAAAGTACCTCTGCGTATGTTCTTCCACTACGTTCATTCTAGACATTTCCAGTGTAGCTGTTTCGTCATCACAATCAATATTAAAGTCGTTTTCTCCTATATAAATATTGTCACCGACGTCCTGACTACTTGAAAACCTATAGATGTGGCAAAGTGAAATGTGTTTGTAACATAAAAGAAAAACGGAAGAGTTATCTCGCACACAGACGAATTAGCTGAGATTTTAGTAAGAGAGCGAAACGCTTCTTTAAATCTTTTTTGTTTTGACGTCACGTTTTTGACATCGAAATGTTGGAAAGATTACCGTGGTCGGAAATGGAACAAAGTGTGTAGTGACACTTGTAAATTCCTTCCGCCTGCGTACAGGACGTATGCTTTTAAGAAAGTGAACTTTATCAGGAAAGAAGGATTTTCCTTCTTTTTTTTTTGCGTTTGCTTTTTCTGTGGTATAGCTGGGGGACTTCATTGGCACATGAGTGCAAAAACGGTGCAAAAGAGTTTACCATCAAGGTTTGCAAAAAAAACACTATTTAAAATAGTTGTGTTTTATAAGAAAGCGCAAACGTCCAGCTTAGGTACGTTCAGTTCATTAAAAAGTCACAAAGCGTAGCACAATTGGAAACGACCTTTTCATAAAAACCGTACTTGGCTGGCCGCCAATATCAAAGTAATCAAAGTAATAAAAAGAAAAATAAAGAAAGCCTTCCCAATAAAAACTATAATAACAAGACCAGCAGCAACAATAACAACACTAGTACCTACAACCACAATAAGAACACCGTTCACAGTGCTAAGCTCAAAACCCGATGGTGATCGGGATTTGGCGGCGAATTGTAATTAATCTGCTTATACCCCCGAGCATAATTGTGAGCTGGCTGCAAATACCGAGTAAACAGTCTCTCACTACGAACGGTAGAGAGTGAAGGCAACTGAGAAATACGTAGAACTCTACCAACCATTAGCGGCAAAAGGAATGGTTGTTGTCCGTTAAGTATTTGCTTTCCATTCGTTCAGTAATAACGAGGGAGACAACTAGTGAGCCCATTAATAGACCGATAAAGTTTTGATTATTGTTATCATCGAAAGCAATGGCTTTCGGACTAATGCTGGCACTGCTCCCACACCTCTCTCGGTTAAAAGTATTTCGCGAAATCTCATAGGGGCAGGCGTCAACCCACTACGCGACTTCTCCGGTGTTCAAACGGAGGCGCAAGGCAACTACTCTAACGGAACCCGGTAGCGACATCCCAGCCGAGACTTATATACTATAGTCCTGAGTATCCCAAGTTCAACTATACATACAAACGTGAGAACAGCGGCAACAAATGTCAAATTTGCAAGAACGTGCTAGACTTTGATAAATAGGGCGATTATATAGGGTCAACAGGCCAACAAGGAAAACGAAGGTAATTACATAAAAATGTCCAAAAAGGAAAAGCATAATGAATCCTAGGACCAAACGAGACTTCATTGTGATAGCAAGAAAAATTAATCGTCAAATACGAACGTTTCGGAGAGGGCGTGGGAGAGAAGTCGAATACAGATATGAAGGAATTCAGTGCAAATCCAACGAAGATACACAAATGCCACAAAGTAGATCTCGTATTTAATTTGAAAAAAAAGTGTGCAAACATGCAGAACTCTTAGGAGAGAAAGTCTCAATCTCTATATCTGCCTCTGGTAAACATCCTCCTGTTCAGAGAAATCGGGTTCAAATTAGCGGAAAACACTATAAGTTATTGCACGCAAATTGGTAACGAAAATGGGGCAAATCGCTTGAAAGGCCCCTTTATAGTACAACGTAAGGTGAGAATACCTTTGTTTTGAAAAGCGAAAAAATGGATATTTTGCTCATTTATTCATACGTTTATTTGTTTATATTATTTACATATGAAATCCGTGTAACATCAAAGAATAGCCGAATTTTAATGGCTCTTAGAAATAACTCTTATGCGAAGGGTTAGCAATAACGGTTAAAAGGTACTTAAAGAAAAATGAAGAAAGAGAAAGTAAGAAAGTTATACTTGGTGAGGATCGAGTCTCGCATACCCACGGCTATGCTTTTCGCATCCTACTCTCCAAGTTCTTTTGTTTGATATCCACACGCTGGTATTAGTAAGAAAAAATGAATTCACTATGTCGCGGTGTCTACCATATTCATCTTAAAATGAAGCCATTTTTAGGCAGATAACATAACCTCATTTGAAGAACGGACAGAATAGTTTTAAGCATTCTGTCTTGTTTGCATTATGATAAATAAGCAGAAAAGCTCAGAAAGGTGAAAAAAAGATAATTTAGTAGCTTGTAACTTTGTGTGGGCAAGGCCGATTTTTTCCATTTTTGCATGTAAAGGAGAGAGTGCTTCGTAAAGTAAATGTGGAAAATTTCAACCTTCTGCCTTCAACAACTTTCGAGTAATTAGCAAAAAACCACAAAGTTTTGTTAAAAAAAAAACGGAGTTGGGTTCAGTTTACACTCCACCGCGGACTTATGCTCTAACCAATTTGGCCCATTTTCAATGCCAACCTGTGTGCAAAAACTTCCAATCTCCCTACCAAATTTGAAGTCGATATCATCATTTTTGCGACCAATGGATTGCCAACAATAAAACATCTCATAGACACACAGACGGACAAACATGGTTTAATCAATTCAGAATTTTACACCGATCAAGAATAAATATACTTGACAGGGTCTATGGTCTACATTATGAAAAAAACCAAAATGACTATCCGTCAGCGATGAGTATGAAAAGAACAAAATTCGGTTATAAATGAACAGAAAAAAAGAAAAAAAAGTATGTATATATCTAGCACAGAACCACACCCATAACTGGCGTGAATCCTTGTTTCCAATCCTTTTTAAACATGCGATTTTCGAATCTCTTGAAGATATCGAGATTAGAAGCTAATCTAGGTACCAACTACGCAAATCGGGCGTTCTTAGGAAAGTTGATTTGATAGTTTTTAATGAATCCGATATTGAGATTCAACTATAGATATCAGTTGGAGTTTTACAAAGAACTCTAAAAGGATTGAAAAGCCCATAATTATATCTACATTGATTAAGCTTTAAGAAAATTAAGTTTTTTAGAGGAACTGTTCGGAACGTTGTCGGCAAATCCGCAGTACCAGTTATTAACTTAATTAAGGTAAATCTACGTTTTTCAAGTCACGACAAGGCTAACAAAAGCAAAATATTTCCGTAAGGAGGCAAAGGGACAAGTGCGTTCCAGCTTAAATTCCAAAGGGCAAAGAGCCGGAATTGCTTTTGAGCGGATTCTATTGAATCTACATGGCACCTGTAGGAAGGGGACCACACAACAGACGGATATTTATGTATTGATCTCGCTAAGCTTATATGTAGCCTTTTAGCAACGTAAGGGTCGTCAAACTCTTGATAAAACCAAACACTGACCTAGCTTTAGTTACAGAGAGATCAATATGCAAATGAAAACGAAGCTGATGGTCGAATAAAACCCCTAAGTCCACGAACGAATCCACATTTTCCAATTTTTATGAATTAATAAAGTAATCAGTAGTGAAGAGAGCCCTCCTTGAGAATAAAAGCTTCCTACAGTCTTTTTAAATTTTATTTTATACGTAACCAAGTTTTTAAACCAGATTGAAAGAGATACGAGTGCGACTTTAAGGAGAAAGAGGAAAACAGTTTAACATCGTCGGCGTACGTTAGGATATGGCTGGACTTAATCACCGAAGAAGCATCGTTAATTTACAAGATAAACAGAAAGGGTCCTAAATGGCTACCTTGAAGGACACCTGACGTTGTGGGGAATTAATGATAGGTGACGGAGTTAAACAGAACTGTACCTATCAGACCTGCTGCGGAGATAAGAACTTATCCATTTCAATAAATATAAAGGCAAGTCAGAGGCCTGGATTTTAAGGATCAATCATTTATAGCTAACGCCATCACGCGTCAAACGCTTTACTAAAATCAGTGCGACAGCCAAATCATTACCCATAAAGTGCAATAATAAATAATTGCCCATTCCACTTTAATATCAGAATAATGGGCAAAGACCACAATTCATCGAATTAATCGAATATAAATTTTTTGATTTGTTTTTATTGCGTGTAATAATAAAATAAATACAAAAAAAATGTAAACTATTTTCATATCCATCACCGAAGGATTGGCGTTATATTCGTATATTCATTTTGTCAAAACATATGCAACGCCTAAAAGGAAGCTTCAGAGACCCCACAAACTATAAATATATATATGTTGTAGATCAGCATTGAATTCTGAATCGATTCAAGCATGTCCGTCTACGCGTCTGTATAATATTTTTTTGTTGTTGTAATATTCTTCTGGCCCGCAAAAATGCAGATACCGTCTATAAATTTACAAAGAAATTTGAAATGATCTAAGACACGCCCGCAATACAACAAAAACGGTGAGAATTTTTTGCCTTCCGTGCGCTTTTTATTCGTTCATTATGAACTACACAGATACACGATATAAATTTCCATTCTTATGGAATAAAAGCGAAAAAATTAACCACACCCTTCCAGATGTATGGCAGTTTTTTTTTTTTTTTTGGATTAACGGTGATGGGTACGAAAAATTCTGTCGCAGAAGAATGTAATTTTCTTGCTTAAAACAAATTAAAATAAATGACAAAATTTGTGAGATTTTGTGCCTGCTTTACAAAACATTTGTGTGATGTAATGCCTTGCGGCAATAGCTGCTTTGTAGCAAAATAGCTCGGAGTAATTCTGCAGCTTTGTACAAAAAGCTTTAATGATAATTTAAAAAAACAAGAGATCATATTAAACAAAATTTAATTAACTCAAATGATTAAATCAATGGTAACTAATTGTTATGAAGTCTTCATCACTACCTCTCTGTTTTGGAATCCTTTATACGCACGGTCAATTCGATCTCTTATCCGCGACTATGGTGTTTTTATATCCATTGAGTGTATTCAAATACGTGCTCTTTTCCATTGGATTTTCACAATTTAATGATTGGATATCGAAAAGAAGCTTCCGCACTAACGGACACACTATCACTGCACTATTCGCGAAAAGTTATTCGATATTGAAAAAGCTATCATCTTCGAATTGGAAATTTCGCTCGACTTTGCTCGAAGTTTGCCTTCCTAGACAAAGCTTTATTATCGTAAACGTGATTCGCACCAAAGGACAGACATTGCCAAATCTATGGCAATCTTTACTCCCATATGAAATATATTGGGACTTCTTTATCGTCTGCTCGATGCGTATTTTAATATGGTAGAAATCTTGAAAAAATCCAACACCCTTCATATAATACGTGCAAAAATTAAACATTTATTATAATTTTATTCAATTTTTTTGTTTTTTATTTATACGTATTTTAAATTATTTAATTTTTTTTTTTCGGTATATAATTATTATATTAGATATAATTTTATTTAGTTTTTATAAATCGTTTATATATATATACAATACAAATAATGCTGCTTTTCTCCGCAGGTATTGCAATGCATCCAAAGTTTTGTTTTCTGATTTTTTATAATGTTTGTTTGTTTTTTCTTTTTTTTGTGTTTTTCATTTTAAATTTGATGTATTCAGCTACATTATTACAATTGTATGGGTGTTCTTTTTTCTTTTTTCTTTTTGCTTTTTTTTTTTTTTTTTTTTTTTTTTAGTTTTTTTTTTTTTTTTTTGTTGAAAATATTTGAAAAAAAGGTAAAACGAAAATAGAAAAAAACATGATAACGTTGTGTTGTATGCTAATACGTAAATATATACGTCAACTTAAAGAGCATATGAATAACATTAAAGTGTAATATAATATCTTATGACAAATACATACATGCACATATACAAAAATTAGTATTACTATCAAATTTTTTTTGTATTAAGTGATAGTATCGTATATTTGTGTTATGAAGTGAAAAAGTATTCTTGTGTATTAGATGTTGTTGTGATAGGTGACTGATTTTTTTCAATTACTAATAAACTAATAATCATAATAAACATACACGTGTATTGCGTGTATTGCGGTAATTACATTAATAAAAACGAGACTGATGTTCATCAAAAACTTTAACCCCCCACACTATCGGAAGTTGTTCCGGGCGGGTTAATTAAGAGATATTTAATCTATAGCATTAACAAATCGTACTTTTCTTTTTCTTCTCTTTCCTTAGTACTGATATTCATATTACATACACATGATACTTTAAAACATCAGATTTAAAAAAAAGGGAAAAAACTAAAGTGAATTTTTTTATCTACATCATAGTCCTTTAAATAATGTTTAAGCCAAGAAAAAAAAAAAACAAAATTTTTTAAGCAACGACGGCGACAAATGCTTAAAAATTTGGTTCCATTGTTAAAAAAAAAAAAATCGAAAATGAAAAATTAATTTTATTATTAATACCTAGGTTTGTTTTTTTTTAATCTTTTTTTTATAAATATATAATTGTTTTCAGTGCATACAAAACTGTAAAACTAACACTAGGTTCATTTTATGTTTAATTTCTTTTAAATTTCATTTAAGTGTTTGTTCTTTACAGTTAAGATTAACAAATCAAAACAAAAATGAGAAAATTCCAAAGAAAATAAAAATGGATAATAAACACCTTTTTAAATAATACCATAAACTTATTCGTTCTTATAATAATTAATGAAAACTCTAAAGAAAATTTTTTTTTTTTTTTTTTTTTTTATCTTTTAATTATTATGAAATCACAAAAAAGTTTTGGAATATTGATTTTTTTTTATACTATTTATGGTTTTTAATGATTTAAACTACTATGTACACACACACATGTAAGCATAGATATGCTTACAAAGAATAATAGAATGTATAGTAAATCTCAAAAACTTATATTTAGTGTCTCTAGCTTTATAACAACATTGCTAATTAATAATAAGGATGTAGCGGTCACGGTGATTATAATGATAGTAATAATGATTACGGGAAGTGAGGGATCTAGTGGGTAAGGGAGACTGTCTATACATGCAATGTTGTCGTTTACTTTAAAACTTGATTTTAATTTTGTTTTCTTTTTATTTACAAAAGTTTCTTCTTTGTGTTATCATTTTTCTTAAGGCAGATTGCTTGCTTAAACGGTAAATTTTCGGTTTGTGAATAATAATAAGACAGTATTATCGTACAAAAACAAAGATTGGGCGGCTTTTCTTTGTTTTTTGTTTTTGTTTTTTAACTCAACTTCATATACTACTGTAACTATATCTATAAAAAAAAAAATAAAAAATAAAAATTAGATTATTACCTACTTTTTATGTTGTTCCTCCTAACAAATCACAAAATTGTTTTAATATTTAAAGAAAAACTCAAGGAAATAAAAATTTCATTTGAAGGCAGGCAGCCATATAATATCTGAGACTTATGTATAACTGGTATGTTTTTTTTTTATTATTTAAGCCCGAAACTAAATGTTAAAAGATTTTTGTTTTAATATTTACACATCTTCGGTTAGTATTTTCTCGCAGAGGTATCATTAAAAAATTTTTTAGGGGCCTATGCAAGGAGTGGTGTTCGTTATTGTAATTAATTGCTGTCCTATACATATATGAATAATGCAACAATGGTCACCGGTTAAAAAAACGAAAAACTATGAGAAAAGTTATTTGCAATTAAATATATATATATATATATATATATATATATATATATTGTTTTTTTTTAAGTTTTTACAATACTTTTTTCGTAGTTTGATAATTGCATACTGACTTCTTTGGATTGAAATTTATTATTATTTCATGCACTTGCTTTCGAAGGGCTTTTTTCCTTCAAAATTTTTTATATGCGTATATCGAGCGAAACTATATACAAATGCATAAAAAAAAAAAAAAAACTTCCCAAGTTATTCCAAGATTTTAAAACTTTTTTGCCTCGACACACAAAGTGCCTTACGTTGTGTTCAGATGTGCTTAGACTTATTTCATTCTTACTTTTTTCCTATATACATTTCTCCTTCTCTATACGAATAAAATAAATTTTCCATGTTAAGTTCTTAAAATATTACGAAAAATTTATATAATATTTTATATGACTAAATTTTAATTAGAATTATTCAAGATTGAGGGATGACAGGATTTTATATACATAATCATCTATATATGTAGATTGGTGTACACACTAAAGCTGCATATTCATATTTACTTTTGCGATCTTAAAGTTAAAGTTTCGTCTGAGTACTATTAAATTATTTACACAAGCTTCATATTAGTTTTCTATTTGTCATTCGTTTTTCCATTTTGCTTTGTTGTTAAAATAGAGAGATATTAATAAAAATGTAGATTAATAAATTAAAAACGACCTATTTAAAAAATAGTTGTTGTACCTAAAAGTACGACTTTTTCACTTCATCAACATCAAAGCTGTTCAAACAAGAAAATTGAAATAAAATCTGGTGGGGAGAAAAAGAAAGATAAGTAGCTCGAGTCAGGGGCTAATGGCTTTATTAAAACCCGGGAGGGTAGTTTACGATTTCTTGTTTAATAGTAACGTTGCTGTTGTGTTTGTTGCAGCGGTAGATTATTTACATTAAGTCTGCCGGTATCAAAAAACTGAGCCGACGCTGATAGCTAATTACACTAAAGTTGTTCCACGAATTTGGTTAGCTGATCTGACGCATCCGAAACAGGACCTCCAGGGCCACCTACTACGCCGCCCACCCCGCCAACACCCACATCTTGCGGTACTACAGGCAATGGCGATTGGTGCGGATGCAAACCACCGTGGTTGTGTAAACCATCATGAGGTCCTTGGGGGGCGGGCGAATGACTCATTACGTGATGAGGGGAAGGTTGAGCTCTAGGCGACGCAGATGGCCCAGCCCTTGGCGATGGCGCCGATCGCGGAGATGGTGTTGAAGAACGTATAGGAGGCGATGACCTGGATGTTTGCATTAGTTGCTGTTGTAAAGTATGTGGCGTGGGCGGACCCATTACATTTGGTCCACCCCCCATACCTCCACCACCTTGCATCATTTGTTGCTGTTGAACACCAGGTAAGCCGGCCATTTGTTGTTGCATAGGACCCCCTGTTGGTCCACCAACTCCGCCCGCATTTCCAGCAAAATTACCAGCGCTGGCGAATTGCTGGCCTGCCGCAACAACACTACCCATTTGTTGAGGAGTACGTTGCCGGTACGGTGGAGGGTAATTCACTGCCATTTGACGCAATGGAGTAAACCATTGCGTATTCGAAACCTAAAACAATGAAGAAAATGATTTACAGCATGCAAGAAGATTTGCTGACGGCAAACTGGGACACATTAATCAGTGTAATTTAAAAGTTACCCCATCACAATATAAATTTAATTTTAAATTATGCATGAAAACCCTTAAATTTTTCCTTATGCCCCCAGTTGGACAAGCACTTAGTTACATCTGTACTCTTTCACATTACTTATGTCTTATTATACTTCGAGAAGAGTCCGTCGCTTGCAAAATATAATAATTAAATTTATATAAAATATATAACGGGAGCTGACTTGACTAACTGAATCAATGTTGAAGTAGATGGGATTACGCAATGATTTGGTATAAATGTATTTATGTTAAATTCATCAAAAACTAAAGCCATTGCAATAACCCACCTAACTTGGTACTATCTCCTTCCCGTGGGTGTTACTGAGAGGTGCACAGATTGAGATTGCCGATGTAGCGTCAAATCTTGGATTTAAAGATAGCTCTATACTGACGACTGATTAATAAAGATACACAACGTTTTAACAAAGCTTTGGCTTCCAGGTCTCTATGTGGCAGTTGAAAAGGTCGATTAAATATTTTGTAGTTCCACTAATATGATGATGCCCATATACAAAGGAAACCTCGCTTATGTCTCTTAAATAAACCCCAAGTAGCGGTAAATATAATAAAATAAGAGCACGAGACATGTGTACAACAAACACACGGAAGTAGAAGACAAGGTATCATTGTACACCTCAGTCATTTTGGATAACAATTTAGCTACTTACTTAAAAATTACAAAAGCATTGTTTATTCATAAGGCAATTTGCACTCAGGGATATTTACATGGCATACTTTATTCTGTTCGTTAAATCTAAATGTACGATGAATCTTGAAGCACCCCAAGAACCTTGCGTCTCTTAAACTGTTTTTTAATAATATTGTAGAAATATGGAACTCTTTGCCTTTGAGTCTTAAGTCAATTGTCAACGTGCTTAGGTTTGCTTTTGAAGTTAAAGCTTTCTATAACAATTGTATTAATGTAAGATTTATTATATTTATACTGACATACTGCACAAATTGCTTTGGTATGCTTTTGATGTAAGTGGGTGTAACCTGGAGTTTTTATTTTTCTGAAGTATTAACGCCCCTCCTTTATTATGATGTATCGTACAAGAGGTTCTGTAAGGATAACCGGTTAACCTAAACTGGAATCATAATTGAATGCTTTGCGACTTCGTGGAATTTTAAATTATCATCCTAGAGATATACGTTCGTTTGTATTTGACATTATAAGAAACTCTCACTCTTATTGGTACAATAGTAACACACTTATTCCTTATTAATTATCCTACTCTAACTTAAATTTTAAATTTGCTCTTGTTTTTGAAATAAAAAAATTAAAAACATAATATATATTAATAGACTAATAGCGCTACTTACTTGTCCTTGTTGTTGCTGCATCATCATAGGATTTTGCATGCTCGGCATTCGTTGATGCTGCCCCGTCTGTTGTTGAGTTTGCAGCATAACTTGCTGATTAGCTTGAGGCATTTGTTGTTGATTCATCATATGTTGCATTTGTTGCTGCTGTTGTTGCATAGCTTGTTGTTGTTGGTGTTGTTGCTGGGCCTGTTGCTGTTGTTGTGGACCGTTGCCACCAGCATTTGGATTATTTTTGGTTTGTTTTATAATGGCAGCCATAATTTGCGGATTACGTTTCAAGACATTCAATATTTGCACATTTGATTCACTGTTGGGGTTATTTTTGATCTTTTCCATTATTTGACTAATTTGGTGGGTGTTAAGAGCGGGCGTATTTAAAGGACCATTTGTCATTTGACCCGAGTTACCAACAGGTCCGTGCTGGCCACCTTGGGGTCGTATGCTTCCAGGCCCAGACATCGGCTTACCACTCATGCCAACCATTCCAGATCCACCCATGCCACCTACACCCGTCACTCCACTAATACCTGCTCCTGCAGTCATTTGTTGAGAGCCACCGGCTCCTACCATTCCCATCATGTTCTAAAAAAGTAAAAAGCAAAAAAGAGTAAATAAAAATTATTCGAAATAATTCCTATATGTGCTAGAAATGAGCACTGAATTACTTACTTGTTGCTGCATTGGATTCTGTTGCAATACTTGATTTTGGTTGGGTTGACGCATACCTTGGCTGACATTGTTTGGATATCGATTGCCTCCCCATTGATCCATTGGCAAAAGATTATTACCCATAACATTATTACCACAAGGTCCCATCTGTCCCACGTTATTCATACCTCCAATATTACCAACCGATCCGATCATGCCTGGGTTAGTTTGATTCGAAACCACCCCCATATGATGACGCTGCATTATTGGAGGAGCCATAGTGCCACCCTTGCCAAAACCACCACCATGAGGCACTTGTTGGCGGGCAGCTTCTTCTTGAACCTGAATAATTATGGAACAATATGAGTTAAATTGCTAATCAATTGCTATTTTATATACGCATACTTGTTTAACAACTTGTAACACATTTGGTGACGGAGAATGACCACCACCAGGTTTCATGCCAATGCCTGGCTGCGGATGTGGCGATGTTATTCCACCGGCCATTGCCGTTGAAACGGGTGAAGGCACTGGTACCGTTGACGGGCTCATAGCTCCCGCACCAGTAGGCATCATTGCTGTTGGTCCTTGCACGACAGACTGATTTCCACCAACCGCAGGCATTCCAATACCAGCTACTGGTACACCACCTAATACCGGGCCAGCACCTCCTGGACCTTGTAAAGGAGGTTGTGGAGCTGTTACTGTTCGAGACATGAGAGCGACACGACGTCGTAGCAGTTGTTGCTGCTGCAATCTAAGGATTTCAGAATGGAATTGATTATTAAATCGAATTTAATTATATTGCTATTTACATACTTTTGTTGCAATTGCTGTTGCTTTAGTTTATGCTTGATATTCGGACAAAAAGGCACCGGACATTTTTGCTCCTGGCAATGCTTGGCATGATAACAGCACAGTGCAATGAGTTGCTTACATATAGGACAACCACCATTCGTTTTGCGTTTGCAATTCTTCGTATGCTGCACGACTCTTTTCATCTTCGTGCAAGAAGGCAGACGGCAATTGGCATCGCGGCATTGGCAAGCATGCACAAGTGATTGTATACAACGTTGTATAGATTGTTTGCGAGCTTCTTGAGGATTCGCTTGTTTGAGATCTGCCGGCGATGAACCGTCATCTAAGTCGAAACCAAGTTTATCCAACTTATGCGGGTGACCAACTTTTTCCTTACATAGTGCACATAAATCAAAATCCTAAAAGTAAAAAACAATTTTAATTAGAAAACTGATGCTGGGAAAATTTTGCAAAATCTTACATCGCATATAGTGCAGTGGTAACGAGTTTCGACAGCAGTCTTACAATTATTGCAAGTATACACAAATTTATCTTGACCTTGATTATGTAATTCATAAAGCATGCATAATGTAGAAAATTGCGCTCTACGTAGCGATGAAAATTCGTAATGTTTGTCACGGGCCAAAGTAAGAAAAGCATCCCGACCATCCATAAGATCGCAAGCTAATAATGGATCAGGATCTTGTATGGGCTACAAAATTAATAAAGAGGCCGTTAAATCTGAAAAAAGAGTGAAAGTACGGATAAACGCCACTTACCGCTAAACTGGCGGCCGATTGGGCCGAATGCAATCGAATAACAAAAAATACTTCCTTGTGTTTTTCCATAGTCGCATATATCTTGGCCGAAAGATCATTTCCAGCCTGCTGCTCATTTGATTTCTTGTTATTTTTACGCTGAGCCGCTTTTGATTTATTGGATTTTTTGGCTTTCTTCTGGCCCTTCTTTTTACCATCGCCGCTAATTTCATTGTCCTCGATTGAAAAGTTCTACAAATTGAATATTTTATATTATTTTATTAATATCTCTAATTTGACTTTTGATAGGTACATACATTTTTAGCAGCAGCCGCTTCTGCCGCCTCGGCCTGCTTTCGCTTTTCTTCCTCTTCTTGATCTAGCTCCTTAATACTTTCCTCCATAACATTCGGCCAAAAATCACCTTCAAAGTATGGCAACTCGGCCGCAGATGCTAATTTATCTTCCATGGCTTGTTTAAGAATGTCCTTGTAATCTTGAATCGTGCGCTCAATCATCCCCTTGTCTAACATCTTTTTATACCATTCTTGTAAACGTTTCGGTTTCGGAATCCTTTGGTCCGAAGGATGACAATGGAAAATATAATCATCACCTTCAGATGGAGGGCAAGCCCAAATGTGAGCCATTGTGTAGCCCAGTTGTTTAACATAGTCCAAGTAGCCCAGAAGTATCTCGTGATAAACCGCTGTGCGATACTGACGTGGTCTAAAAAAATGCACCGAATCCAAATATGCGATGTAAACACGTCGCGTATTCGGCGCCGGGCATTCCGATCCATATTCTTGTACATGCATACCAAAGAAACATACATCAATGCCATCCACTTCTTCGAACGCAAAGAGAGCTTTCGCTCGATAAGGGAATTCAGAAGCCATTTCGCCGCTTTCAACGAACCGCCTGCGCATGCCTGGTTTTACTTCCACGCATTTATCGGACGATGAAACTACACGTATATGTACTTCGCCAGCGCCAGCTTCCTTCTTCTTAAGGAAGTTATTAACACGAGTCTCAATAAAAAGGCCTAGTTTGGTGGTGGGTAGACGCTTCGCGTTAAATTTATTCTCTTTACGCTTCGAATCTTTCTTTTGTAAGCAAGTATCGCAAACGAAGCCGCCCGGCCAGACCGAGTCCAGCCAGAGGACGCAGATTTGATGTTGCTTACGGCCACACTCTTGGCAATCAACAAATGGTTCTAATTCTAGATGATCGTTCTTCATCTCTTTAAATTGATCTTTTTTAATTTGCCTGCCGAAATTGTAACGCGTTAGTTTAAAACAGAAAATACATGAATATATATATATTTTATACTTACGTTTGTGATTGTAAGGGGTCATCGCCCAACGTGACAGTATCACCTTGTATATCGTTGAAACATTTCTGACAGAAAGTGTATCTATTTGAGGCGACACCATAATCCTTTAGACTTTTGTTCATAATATGTTCATTAATTATTTGGTTTATATGTTGTTTAAGTTTTGTGAGAGAGGAGTTTATTTCAGAATGTTTGTGATTCAATCGAAACAAGCAAAACCAGCGTTTATAGCGGCATTAGTTTTATTTCGTGTTTGGTATTTTCGCGCGCGCGCACGCGTATGCATGTTCGTAATATGTGTTTTAAAATATATTCAATAAATGATTGCAAAAGTGTACGGAAAGTGGAGAGCGTTACGAATTCGAATTTTACAGATGTTCGAATTATATACATGGTAATTTTACAAAGCATTTCCAGATGAAACATCATAAAAAGCGAGCGGATTGATGACGATCATTTTTTTTTATAACGTATGATCGAAAATATATAAACATACACATATACACACATCAAAGATTAGAAGGATTAACAAATGTTGGAATTTTGTTATTTCGTGTTTATTTTAAGACACACACAAAAACCATAACCAGGACGTGTTTGTTTAATATTAATTGCGGGGAATAGAAGAAAAACAAAAACAAAAAGAATTTCGCATTAGATATTATATAATATTTAGTGATTAGTGGGTTTAACATTACAAGCTAAAGATATGTAACAAAATGTGTTTATTAAGTATTAACAGGTTTTACAACCAACAATAACTAAGGGAAATAAATGTAATGTAAACAGAAACGTAAACGCAACTCCACTTCATTATGATTATTTTATATCGTTAAAATCATATCAATAAAGTTGTGCCTACGCGTTTCTATTCTTTGGACTTTGAGCAAATTATTAAGGTAGAATAGTGATAATTTAAGGGAGCAAGCAAAATCTTGGAAACATACCTGTTTTGGTAACTATAATATTTAGCATCTCTTGGTATAGTACATAGTTGTTTGCCATAGCAGCATAATACTTGAGGATTGAATGTATATTTACGACCACAACAGTAGCCCAAAGCCTGCATAACTGGATCGATTTCTTGCTCAAAGACCTCCGACAGCTGGAACGATGAATAAATTAGGCATTTCATTAATTATGTTTATAAGGCAAGGCTTAAGGTATTAACTTACTCGAGTGCAATATTTATAAACTCTTGATGATTTGCGATTGTAAAGCCAGGCATTGTCGAACATCAGTAACACATCATCTACATATTCCCACGGTTCGCTATATTTACCATTCATTAAATTGCTGCGTATGGTACCGAGGTCCATCGGTTTTTTAACAATATCAAAGTAATCAGGAATACCAAGCTGTTGTGGATTAACGGGGTCACGGAATGGTACCGAATCAGGTTCATGTTGGTGAAGTTTGTCTAGTGTTGGCAGTAATGCTTGTTTTAATTCCTCTGGATCAAATACTTCGAAATAAATATAACGTCACATTAAAAAATTAAGGAAAACAAAGATTACAACTGTCAACGTACCACATTTTTTCTTCTTATCACCTGCATTAGGTGCAAGAGGTTCTGGTATAATTGGTTTGGGTTCGATTTTCACTTTGATGTCACTACCTGTTCCGCTGTTCGCGTCCACCAATGGTTTGATGTCATCTTTATTGTCTGTGGCAGTTGCAGAAGCACCCAACGATGAATCAACACCAGAAGTTGTATTAGTATGAGATTCGTCGACGTCCATTGGTTCGCTTTTAATTTCTTCTATTTTCAACTCTACTTTAACTGTGCCGTCATTGTTGACATTTTTGCCGACTCCAGCTGACGACTCTTGTTGAGAATCACATTCGTTGCCATCATCCATGAATTCTTTTTTGATGTCATCTTCTTGCTTAATAGAATCCAATTTGCCTTTGGACATTTTACCACCGCCAGCGTTTTGCGAGTCACCGTTGGGCGATGTTGGCGGATCGTCATCGTTGTCGCGCGATGCAGCCTCAAGAGCTGCCATCTGAGACGATAAACTACTAGTACTACTTTGGGAGGGTCGTGAGGAAACGATTGATGTACTGGTGGTTGAGGTAGTTGTCGTCCCAGCAGCCCCTCCTTTACCAAGACACGACACCTGTTGCTGGTTTTGTGCCGCTATTCCAATGGCGGATACAGTTTCTGCAGATGATATTACAGCCGTTCCTGCCGACGCTGCCGCTGAGGTAGAAATTGAGGCGGAAGTTGTGGTAGATACCGTTGATGGTGTACTGACAGATATAGATGATGGAGTTGATGTAA
The DNA here is from genome assembly GCA_000688735.1 of Glossina austeni. NCBI lineage: Eukaryota > Metazoa > Arthropoda > Insecta > Diptera > Glossinidae > Glossina > Glossina austeni. Next base: position 3,783,892 of record KK502400.1, read on the forward strand.
GCGGTGGTTGAATACTCGTAGCTCCAACTATTGACGCCGTAGCAGACGACGTTGGTGAAGCGGGATGGATTGGTGGAGTATTGCCACGATCACCGACTGATTGCATTAACGACGGCACTGATGGCGGATTATTTAATGGAGTTCCCAAAGGACCATTAGAAATAAAATTTGGTGATGGACTAGGCGCCGATACCAGGACGCCTACAGCTCCACCTCCAACAACTCTGGCATTATTTACACTTGTCGGTCCCGCACCACTACCAGGTTGTGAATCTATACTCGTGGGTGTGGGTGGCATATTGCCTAACCCTGCTGAATTTATATTCTGCTTTTGTTGCTGTGACATTGGCGAAGTGAACGTGTTTTGTTGCTGTTGTAACTGATTTACACCATTAAATGGTGATTGTGGCATAAGCATTCCACTCTGCTGCTGTTGCTGGTGTAACAATCGTTGCTTCATCATTTCACTTATTTGTTGCGCAGTGTGAGCTCCAGTGCCTCCATTGGTATTAATAAACTGCTGCTGTTGACCAGGCACTGGACTAGTGAGAACGGTTGCGACACCTCCCGTACTAGATTGACCTTGCATTGCTTGACCCGTAAATGGGGACAACACTGGATTGGGAACAACCATGTTTTGTTGTGATGTCGGAATTCCACCTCCCATACTGTTATTTCCTGGGCTGGGACCCGGAGGTCCGACGAGCATATTTCCCTGTTGGGGTGTAAACTGCATACGCTGCTGTTGTTGCATCGCCAGCATATTTCCACCAGGTGAATGACTACGCATACCTGCCTTATTTTGGCCAGTCTGGCCAGTCATCATACCACCCACATTACCCAACGTTTGTCCTCTTAATTGCTGTTGCATTATACTTCCTGCGCCAATAGGCATTCCTTGGTTAGGTGCAGCAGTTGCAGGTCCGACTCCACCCATCGAACTGATCATTGGTCTTATCTGTTGTTGTTGTTGTTGCTGTTGTTGTGCTTGCTGTTGAAGGCCGAGATGGCCAGGTGGAAGTTGTGGCTGATTTCCGCCAATAGCAACCCCGGAACCTGCATTTGATAACGAAACGTTGCTTGGTCCAGGACCACCAGCTGAAGAATTTTGCTGCTCCTGCTGCTGCATTTCAAGCATCTGTTGCTCTTTCCTTTTATATCGTTTTTCCTCTAGTTCCTTTTGTATTTTGAATATTTTCTCGGCAAGCAATTGATAATATGTCTCGCGATCCTTGGCCATTTCGTATATGTCTTTCTCAACTTTTTCGGCGTACGATACTAAATTGTGCATGCGTTTATCAAGCATAGTGGCTGGATCAGATGTGGGAAAGATTGCTTGTACAAGTTTATGGACTAGATGATTTCTCAAGTCACTTGTTACCGATTCACGCCAATCTTTTTCATTTTCAGCTCCGGAGTTATTATTGCTGCATGAAGGTCCTGTCTGGGAAGTTGATGCCACTCCACCAGTTATGACACTCCCTGTAACTGGTCCTGAAACGTTTCCTATAGCACCCGTTGTTCCCCCATTTCCAGGCACCGCATTGTTTACTGTTGCGTTTGTAACACCTGCTCCACCTACACCCGCTTGATTTTGCATTTTCATTTTAGCCATTTCTTGTGTTGCTAGTTGTTTATTTGGTGGTCCCCCCGCACCCGGGCCGCTAATATCGCCAGTATTTCCACCACTTAGTTGATTGTTGAAGTTGGAATTGTTAAAATTATGCACATTTACCGATAAAGGAATGTTAGATTGTTGTTGTTGTTGTTGCTGGTTAACTGCACCTTGCTGTAGTTGAAATTCTACGGGAACTTTTGCTCCAGGTGCTAATAAGTCGGATAATCTAGGTGTACGTCCTCGTGGTATTTGGTTGCTGGCTGCATTACCCTGAATGATCATTTGTTGTTGATGTATCTGTGGATTTTGCATAGTATCTGGTCCAGGGCCGCCACCAGCTCCGCCAATTAATAAATTGTTTACAAGGACGTTGTTGCTACCAGTGCTACTTCCTCCACCTATGTTACTAGGTCCGCCAATTGGCGCAGACATCACACGTATGGGGGGTACAACTGTCATTCTTTGCATTTGTTGTTGTTGAGCATTAACAGTACTTCCTTGTAACATATTTGCGGGCACACCAGCATTACCCACAGACCCTTGCATTCCAACACTTTCGAATCTTCGTAACTCTTGATTTGGATTTGGTGTATTCTGCATTTGTTGTTGGTTCATATCTGCGTTGGACTTCATATTTATTTGTCCCTGATTAGGCCCTGCTCCGGTCATTCCCACAGATCCAGCTACAACGTTAGGTCCCCCAGCTCCTTGTTGAAGATTGTTCGCGTTCTGCTGGGAAGTATTTTGCTGGGGACCGACAACGCCTTGCGATTTATCATTAACATTTTGTTGGCCCTGCTGTTGGCGCTGATTAGCATTATTGTTAGAAGCCGCAGCAGCATTTGGATTGTTGTTTGGGAAAGCGTGATTTTGACGGAAAGGATAACAAATAATGCAATCAGTTCGGCTACAAGTTTTGTAGTGCAACAGTATTTGCCTTGACGATATGCAATGCTGCACATTACAATCTCTACTTTGCTTACAATTTGCCATATGGGTCAGCACCTCTTGCATTGGTTTGCAATAGGGAACATTACACTTTTCGCGATTGGGATTTTGGCTTTCGCGGCGGGCACATTTGTGTGCGTGCAAAAGGAGCATAAGCTGCTGTTGTATCTGCTTTTTTCGTTCGTCACTTAGTTGCTGACTCCCTGATCCGCTAGTCCCACTGCCGCCCGCAGTAGCAGCAGTATTACCCCCTTGTTGCGAAGTTCCTGGTTGTTGCTGTTGCTGCGTTAGCATCATAGTATTCTGCTGCGGACCTGCCGGCCCTGAGCCCGCTTGTGCTGGCCGTATGCCCAAACCAGCAGTTCCCATCAAGCCGGCTTGTGAATTTGGCTGTTGATTCGGGTTCATTTGTGCTGCATTTATTTGTTGCTGCTGCTGTTGTTGTTGTTGTTGACCAATTAGGCCAGTATTTGCGCCGTCAGTTCCTACAACGGAACCGGCCATGCCAATTGGTACGCCACCTGGTCCACGATTACCTTGTTGCATAGCAGCCGTCATGTTAGGTGGCACGCCACCATGCTGTGCTGCCATTTGTTGAGCTAGCATTTGTTGTTGGGGATTGTTCGTATTGACGTTAATGCCACCCTGCGGTCCCCCTGGACCTCCATAATTGCCAACGTTCCCAACACCGACTCCTCCACCATATGGCCCATTTGGACCAACTCCGCTGCCAACCATGTTGTTCATTTGTCCTAAAGGCAGTCACAAGGATTTCAATGCAATAGTTTATAATTTTAGGCAAATATCGCATTTTGAGTGCGCATCTAGTTTACAAAACATAAACCCTTTCATATTTCTAATAATTCAATAACGTTAAAACTACATTCCAAAATTATTGTTCTTGCTTTTGCATAAGTTTTTAGAGGATTAATTACACAAAATATGAGAATTTATTTAATAAATGAAGTCGTAACTCAGAAGAAACTGCCTTTTCAAAATTTTTAAAAGGCATATTTCCACAAGAATTCTTATAATTGCTTACAAAAATTTTACAGCAAATACATTGAAGCCCCATGTCCTTAAAGGTCAATTAATATGTTTATACCAAAAGATTGGTAAAAAGTAGTACACATGGCTTCTTTAATAAAAACCTACTTTTTGTGTTTGCTACAATTTATGTGCAAAAAATATGTTAAAACAATTAACTCAGAGATGAAGACAAAAACAGTATTGTGACTTTCGCCTTCAATGACAATAATATCTCAAATATTGTCCGAACGGAAGTTCGCATGAAGCCAATTAATTTGAATAAGGCACTGACTGTTCTTCTTTTCTTTTAGAGTAAGTTATATTTTTGTTCACAACGCTATAGATTAAGCCACTTACCCATAGCCATTGTGGGATTTTGCATCCGCGGGCCACCGCCAACGCCACCAGGCCCACTACCTCCCATTATATGAGGATTTGGTCCACGAATCAAATGTGTTTGGTTTACCATACGCATCATGGGGCCATTTTGCATCACTTGAGGATGATTAGGTCCACCCATGTGCATATTTTGATTAGGACCACCAACTCCGGGTCCCATATTACCAGGCCCAACACCGCCCGGACCTGAAGTCATCATATTACCGGGTCCACTGCTGATTGGGGGTTTAATCATACAGCTACCACTTCCTGTTATACCAGCCATCCCGCTATTAGTAAGGACCATATTACCCATATTGCTCTGAGCGATTGTGTTCATTGCTTTTTAAAAAATGATAACATAAATTAATTAATGATTATCTAAAATGCCATCATGTTAAGAATATCAAGTTTAACTACCTGGCATAGAATTCATTTGCGTGCCATTATTTGACATAGGCATCGAGTTGACCATTCCGCCCACATTTACTTGCATGCCACCAGCATTCGGTGACTGTAAATTTGGAGATTTGCTACCAAGCTGATTCATACCGCCTCCTCCCATGGGATTACCCACCATTCCAGGATTTTTATTCCCCTAAAAAAAAAGTAGTATATATAATAGAATATCGAAAAATACAATATTGAATTTTGACTAAATATACCTGCTGCTGTAATAGATGCTGCAAATGTTGGTGATGGTGCAATTGACGCAATGAAGTACTTCCAGCTCCCGTGGCACTGGAGACATCATCTGTAGAACCATTCATTTGTGGCTCGTTGCCTGGACCGGGCCCTTGAGCGGGAGGTTTGTTAGGTCCTCCTACGACGTTAACACTAAGTCCATGATTAGAGGCGCCGCCGCCACCACCGCCACCGGAACCTGGCCCAGAATTCATTTGATCTCCCCAGCTGTTTGTGAGCACCAGCTCATCAGGGAGGTTCTTCTCAAGTAGAAGAATATCATCCATTTTCACCCGCTTCTGGGGTGGTTCTTCCATGTGATCTGCCATCATTTAAATTACCTTTACAGATATTGGTTGGGGTAAAATGCGTTAATCAATATTTCTAACAATAGTTTTTATATATTTTTGCTTCTTTTAAAACTTAAAGCACAGTTTTCAGCTTTCAAGAAAGTCACTTTTTATACAAGTTTTTCATTTAACTATAAAGTCGTCAAGAAGAAGATAGTAATGAAAGTGGAAGGAACTATTTTTCTCATTTGTGTTTCGGTTTAGATTAGTACCGCAACCAAGGACATTTCACGTCGCTTTGACGTACAGCGTTTTGAATCCTTTTCGAATTCGGATGCTATTTGGAAATTTATCCTTTGAAGACTATTCCAAGCCCTCAAAGATATATGCCAGTTAGACACAGAATGATGACTTTGAATATAATTTGCCTGTTGGCAGAAAATGTAAAAGTGATACGGTCGATTCTTTAAATTTCTTTGCTCAAGTTTATTAACTAGAATATTCCCAACGGCTTTATGAATTTGAGTATCCAACATATAATCTAAAGCATTCTTCTTAACGATTACTCTCGATTGCATTTTGTGTCCACTGATTTATGTTTATTGATTTTCTTCGCACTTTTCACTTGCAACTTCCTTCAGCACTGCAGGTGGCTTAGACTAAGAAATCTGCCACCAGCTTTTTTCATACATTATGCTGATTGTGTCGAACCATAGAAATAAATAATAATACGTTCATTTATTCATTATTTTTTTGTTATATCTTATCTGTGATGTTTGATTCTTCTGTTTTTTTCGTCTTTTTTGCATTTAGATATTGTTATTTTTCCGTTTGGTTTATATAAAAAATTGCACAAATCTAAAATTGAAAAGTAACACTATTAACATTATAATTCACCAACAAAAAAAAAAAAAATGTTCACATTCTCTGCAAATAATTCCTGTCTATTTTAATAAGTTATCTTTATGAAGTATTGCGCGCTTTTGCATTTTTGTTTTTTTTTTTCTTTCAACTTCGCCTTTTTATAGAACAACCGAATACGGTACGTATGTATATACATATATTTGAAATATAGGAATAGAAATTATTGTCAAGAAAGTGAACCAGCCACTAACCAATCAACTAGCCAGCCGCTCGTTGATTGCACTTTATTTTGTTGAGAAAACATCTCCATTTATAATCGTCAAATTGACTTTTTATGATTTTATTACTCGCTGGAACATTTCTTCTCTAACCTACACTCATACATTTTATATATACATACACCATCGATGAATTCGTTGCTTTGTTTTGTGCTGCACTACTACTTCAGCAATAACTATACATCGGCTCTATTGTGTTTCGTATAAAGTCAACGAGTGCGAGCAGCAATGAAAAAAGAAAGAAAAACAGACTGGCGACTGTAAAATTTTTGGTCGTTCGTTTTCACGTAGTATCTAATGCACTCACTTTTTTGTTTTAGCTTTTTTATTTATTTTTTTTGTATCTTATAAATTATTTACACTAAAACCGAAATTAGTAAAAAAATCCAATTTTAATTCGAAAAAAATTTAACATAAAACAAAACCTTAGTTTTTATTAATAAACTTTTCTTTTCAGTTGCTTGTTATTTTTTATTTATTTTTTAATTTTTTCTTGAATTTCGATTTTTATTGATTTATTTTTCACATTTTTTTTCGATTTTTAAGAATTTTTTGAAAGTTTTTTGTAATAGTAAAACAGAAATTTTCAGTCCGTTTATGTTGCAGTAGCGAAAAAGTCAACTGATTTCGCAAACGAGCAGCAACAGAACTAGGAAGAAGACTGAAGCCGAATGCTACTACATAGTCGATAGTGAGTGTTGCCATTACTTCTTATGTTTATTACGGAATATCTTACATTACAACTCTATTCAATATAGGGTAAAAAAACATTGTTTTGACGTGAACCAACATAAACTTTTTTCCCGTCAAAACTATAATTTAATAAACTTCGCTTAAAAAAAAATATCTTTATACGAAAAAGATATATGATACTTTGATAGTTATTGTTATGAGAGGTATAAAAACACTTGTTATCGTTTACACTATAAAACAGTGCGCTTGATCCTGAGGCAGGCAAACCGGAATCAACTATTTCAACGATTCGTATATTCAACTATTTCACCCTAAAATCCATATGAATATGGCATAAGAAGTTGGAGTAACGGCAACATTGGTAGCAGCTAAGCAAGTGTAGCAAAAACACTTCGGCTACGTTCGGGTTTTACACACAACAATGAAAACAACGAGTATAAGCACCGAGAGCGAACTAGTACAAGAAGGATTTTTTGTATCAAATAAGAATGAAATTGCTTTTAAACTTAAATTCATAACTAAGTATTATAGCATGAAGTTTTAAGCGAAACGGCAATAACTTTTCCTCCGCGCTTTAGACACTTATGGGTTCACTATGTAGCTTATAAGAAAATTATTTATTAAGCGTTTGTTTTGCCATCATATTCGATGTTTTTGTTACTAGCATCTTTTTCGCTCACATAAATGCACGAACTAACACACACGCATGCAACAATTCGCTTTGTGCACATGAATTTCTCTACTCGCCCATGAGTACAAAATGAACGAACGACAAAAAAAATTTCAACCATATAGAAAAAGAGAAAATCGGAAAAAAGATTAGTGGAGTTTAGTTATTAAGCGATGATATAGTTGCTTCTTTTTTTAACCAAAATTGTTTAATGCGTTAAGATAACATATTTAGAAAACTTTTTGGAACAGGATTTCCACCCATTTGATCCGCTCCATAAAAAAAGCACTATACGAGGGAAATTCTTACAGTAATATTTTTATCGAAAATTGTTTACATCTTCACTTATACCGACAGAAAATCTTCACAATATATTATATTTGAAATTTTTTGACTCTATATTAAGTAATTTTCTCTTTTCATTTTCCCGTAATTTTGCTCGTAAGTTTCGAGAGTTTCCACCGCATATTTTTAGTCAATAATTTTTCACATAAATTTCTTCGACCAACACCGAAAATGAAAATGACGCTGAATATAGTGTTGCCAAGAGTAAACCTTTTCGTTTATATTAAAGATAGGATTTGTATAAAGTAAGATTTAATCATAGACGTGAACAAAGCTGTTCTTGCAATGGGAGTAAAAGGTGTATTTTACGAACAGACGTATCTTAATTACATTTTCTTAATTACATTTTCATTTAGATTACTGATTAAACTTTCAAAATGCAACTTTAGAAGATTTAACTTGGATAATGGAGTCAACTTATCGCCACATTTATGTGTATGTTCCTTAAAATCTTGACTCTGATTATAAAACGTCCTTTACAGGAAAAAACTTGGTTCTAAATTTTTTTCACCAATTTTGTCAGATTAAGTCTACAAAAATGTTATAGTTCTTACATGAAGAGATTGATTAAATTAAATTAATTTTTTGATTAAAATTTCTAAAATATACAGTCACTCCAATACTGTAGTCGCTCGAATACTGTAGTAAACATGTTATGTTGGTCAATCTAGGCGAACTGAAATAATACTAAAATGCTTGTTATTTGAAGACCTGTTTTAATTTTGCTTTGCTGGAAACCGTGGTCTCCTGATCCCTTTTGTTGATAATTCCACAAATTTTCTATTGGGTTTATTTCAGGGCTTATAGATTATGTTTCCAGTTGTTGGGGACGCTCCACAGCATCCCAGGTCGGAGCTGAAGAAGAAAAATGATTTCTTGTAAGAAAAATAAAAGCAAATTCTTTTTCAAGCGGCTCAATCTTGCATCCGTAGCTGAAAAAACAGTGGGTAAAAAAGCAAGCGCAGAGACCGACTGTAAAAAGAGGAGATGGGTCAGTGCTACTCTGGGACTCATTTTATGTACCAGAATCGGGATCTTTGCATGTGCTTATGGACCAAAATGTATATTTTGATATGCTAAAGGATTTTAAAAAAAGTGTGGGTAAATTGAATCCTAATGACGGCTGGTATTTTTATCGGAGCAATGATCGAAAACACAAAGTCTACGCAAAGCCCATAGGGCGATCCTGGCTGCTGTATGTCTTCCACGACTGGAAACAGCATCTCGGAGCTTTGACATAAGCGCGATAGACAATTTGTGGGATTATCTTAACAAAGAGGATCGGGAGAACACGATTTCCACCAAAGAAAAGTTAAGACATTTCTTAAACAAAAGATAGTTAAATATACCACCCGACAGTTGCTTAAAATAATTCTAAAGAACAAGGGGCTACGTAAAAAAGATTAATTTATAAAGTATAATAACTGAAAATATAAATTTTTCACGAAATTTTAGTTGAAGTTTTTCAGTTTGATTTATTTAAAAAGCAATGAATTCAAATTTTGTATCCTATTTTTGATAGCTTAGTAAATTTACAATTAAAAAATCAAATAACAAAGCGTTTATATATTATTTCATTTTCGTTATCTTTGTCAATAAAATTTGTTTACTAGTGTCCGAGTTTGGTTTGGAGGGACTGCGTGCATTTTATTTATATTTTGCATTTTCTTATGATGTGATACCATTTGCCACTTAGTTCTTGTATAATACACAGATCAATAATTTCCGAGACTAAGTGAAAAAAAAATTTTTTTTTGGTGCCAAATCGACCATTGCTCGTCAATGTACTTTTCTTCAAACGTAAACTTTTCTGTAACACATTTTGCCGCGGCCTTAGAAATGCGCTTCACATGTTATCATTTGATTCAAATTTTTTCCCCTAGAGCATACTTTTAAGATTTGCGACCATACAGTAGTCGCTGTAGATAACATCTGAAGGAAACTGTTCGTGTGGCATCAGTTCGAATTTCACTTCTAATAATCTTGCCATATGGCGGTTGACTTGTGATACGATGTTCTTATTCCACAGCAATTAAAATCGGTGCCCGTTTGGAAACAGGCTATTTTCTCTCTCTCTCTTATAACTGCACTTTTCTTCATTTTCATTTATCGAAAAATATGTTCACCTCTTTTGGACTTTCGCTGCATTTAGACCCATGGACGTCCGTGTTGCTTCGTTTAAAAATAGCAAACTACCAGTAAATTATTTTTGTCGATAAATAAGAGTTGCCACAATGCTTGTTAAGACAAGTTTAAGTTTGACCGGGACATTTTCCTATCCAAATGCAGTTTTTAATCAACACAAGGAATTCGCGGGCTTTCATTCTTTTGAAAATAATAAAAGGGGCTTCATTTAAATCAGTGTAACTTCTTAAAAAATCATCGCAATGACATGAAAATTGAGCGACCATTCTTTGAACGTTTCACTTTCTAAAAAAGATGTGATTTTTTTTGATTTTAAAGACGACATATAGCTGTAAACCCGGAGAATTCGGAGAATCTCGGGAACTATTGACCAATGTATTATATATGTATGTTGTATATTCCAAAGGGTAAAATCTAAAATTCGTTACTATAATGCTTGCTTTGCTTCAAAATAAGTTAATGGCAAATATAAAAAAAAATTGATTTGAAATGCAATATAATTTCCCTTCCGTATCCTTTGTTTATCAGTTTCAGTTCATAGTAGACTTGAGACAAACAAGATTTTAAACAGCTGATAAGAACTTTTGTTTAATACAGAAAATCAAATATTAATTTTTATCTAATAGATAACTAAATAAAATATAAATCTTACCTAGTGAGAGAGAGAGAAATGCTGCCGATTGGCTAAGTTTAAACTAGTAAAGAAAAGAAGAAGAATAATTAAATTTTTAATATTAGTACCGTTGTGCACTGTAAGCCTGCTCGCCGCGAGGATTGAGCACAATGAGACTGCAGACATCTTGCATTGCACTATTGAAGCAAAGTCATATGGTTCGGAAAGTTGCCTATGTAATAAGAATGCAAATGATCAATTGAAAACCATATGGTATTTGAAAGCTTAAGCATATGATTTTTGTTTTGTTTTTGTGGATACGTTCCTGTTTCCTTTGTTAATGTAAATGCGTGTAGCAAAGTTCAAATTTTGCCAAATATTGTAACGCGGGCTGTATATTCAACTGTACATGAACACATGCTGAAACCAAATTATAGTTTGATAGGTGGTGATGCTGCAAACTCGCTCGTTATGTATATATGTATATAAGCCTATATAATTGAAGCCTCTTTACTAAGACTTTTTAAGCTTGAATGTTTTTTAAGTAAAGTTATTTTTATCGCTCGTTCACCAAACAAGGAATATTTTGTTTTACAATAAGCTTTGTTTCTACAACATATTTATTTGCACTATATTCGTTTTGGCTGCCCACTTAAATAACATTTTATGAGATGATGAGAACGGTTACAGTACATGCAAATTGGGAATAATAACTTTTATTTGACTTGTTCCTACATTCGTCCAAATGCGCACGTTTCTACTTATAGGAAACATGGTAACATTGTGCTGAGGCCTCTAAAACTACTGACGTAGTCATACCCTTGGGAGATTTCAAGTTGCCGTGAGTCACTTAGTGTCTTAGTGTTACTTCAGGCTGTATGATCTCGACTATAACGCATGAAAGAGCCATTACGGAATGTTCTTCAGTTTAATCATCTGGCTAATTCTATTGGGGGGCTCTTACATCTCAGCTTTGTTAATTTCGCTGAAATAATTGTAAATCGCTATCTGCCTTTTAGTTTACCTGAGGATCCATATCATCCAACAATTTGTCTATTCTTTCAATGCAAGCACGATGACATATTGACTCCTTCAACCATTTACATCTCACTTACTCAGATAACTAATGTGATTTTAACAAAGCCAATATCTTGTTGCTTTAAGTTCACCTTTGATTTTTGTAAAACAGTGGAAAATTCTGAATTTCGTGCGTACCGTTATTAAAACAACTGTAAACTAGTCAGGATTTCATTTGATCGTTGATACCGGAGATAACTAAAAAATAAGAAGTCGTAACATTTTGTTGAAAATTAGAGCGAGGGAAGCTCCGGGACTTTAGGTGCTCCTATTACCAATAAAAGTAATGAAGCTGTTAATTACCAGCCATTCGAATGCTTGGTTTTGCATTCTCACTATTTGTAGGGGCGAAAATTGTTACGCTGCGCGAAACACACACACACACAAACAAATATTTCGTTGCAAATACAACGAGAAAGAAGCCCAACTCGATACAAAAGAGATCGAGTAACATTAATCGAAAATGCGATCCTATCGTTTTGTCTTTCGTATCGTACGATAATTCGATGAAAAGAACCATATGTCGAGCTTACATTTGGTTTCAGTTAATAAAGCTAGATCTCCTCTTGAGTTTATAAAACTGTAGTCTAAAGAACGTAATGGACCCTCCCTACCAAAGTCTTGCATATATCTTTAGTTATGTCGACGCTCAACTATGCGACTGTTGTCTGATTTCCTAGTTATAGATGCCATTTTGAACTTTTTGGATCTGTTCAACGCGACACTATAGTTACGACAAAAGAAAAAGCTGTTGCACTTGAGATTTGAAACCGTGAACACGGACTTCTTTGTCCCGATTTTTAACTAGTTGTCTACTTATTAGGAAGAGTGCTTGGTAACATGTTTTTGCACTGCTTGATGGAACAGGTGAATCGTTAGTTGCAGAGAGGGATCCTTATGAGACATATAAGGGCTCTATGGGATGGTTCTAATTTCCAGAGGTTATTTGAATATGTGTAAGTAGATTTTCTCGAATATACTTGTGAACACGATACTATTCAACAGTTTTCCAAATATGCTATTGTCAGTTCATCTAAGAAGAGGGGGAAGGGCATTTCCTATCCACATATCTGCGTTGTGGACAAGGGAGAAAAAGAAGGACGGAAGGACGGAAGGAAGGGCGATAATAACCAATATTAAGATGTCTGAACTTACTTTCGTGCTGTTGAACAACTGGCCAATTCCTGCGATCGGCCAGCTTATCATCAAGTCAGAGGGTGAAGCTTGTCTGTGTGCCTTCTTGTTTTCGGTGTGTTCAAGCTACAAGTCGCAATTTTTGTGATATTGTGATATTTAGTACACTGACATGTTTTGGTGCGAGAACCAAGATGGTTCAGAGTTGGAGAAGATGGGACAATTTTTTATGCCCCGTGCTTTATCATCCTTCCTCCAGAAAGGGAATTTTTTATATTTTATATAAAAGAGCCTAGTTTTCCATACGTTTTGATAAAAATTTATTCATAATAATGATTTTGAGATAAAAATTAACTGTACCCTACATGTAGGCCTATTTTCTCAATTTCATCCCACATAAAATGAGTCTTTGTATTGCAAAAATGTCTAATTTTTGATATTTTACGACGAAAATTGGCTCGTAAAAGTAATGTGATGTAAAAGTTAATTGCATCAAATTTGACACAAGTAGGGCTAGTTGTTGGATCCGACATAAAAAAAGAAAGTAAATCTATATAAACTTTTATAAAAACATATGTATATTGTTGCGTTGTAGAGCCTTCAATGTAGATTACGGTTACTAAAATTTATTTTTGTTAATCTACTTATATGGCGGATTTCCATTTTTATGCCTTACCAGGGAGTTCCTGTTAATACCTCTTATTTTATTAAGGTGATTGATACAACCGAGAATATAATTATTCGTTTTTATTCGTTGCGCGTAAACTTGGTATACTTTAGTTAAAATTCACTCAAATGTAAATTTTCTTCTTATTTCTTACTCTATTCGTTCAGCGGGAATGACAGTAGCGACAAGTATGTCGAAAGTTATGCATAAAGCAACGATTTGTAAGTTTCGTCTTAGTCCAGCGTGAAAATTATTTACCCTTTTAAGTGTTTGACAACTCTTTAGGATCAGATTAAAGTGTATATGCTGTAATAATAACTATTCGTGGCAAACAATCAATCGTTTGCCTGTCGTTTATTTCGAAAATGGAAATTTTAGTTCCGTGTTTGTAACAAATTAGTCTACAATCTGTGATCGTATCTTTTGTGCCCTGTTGTTCAATAAAAAAAAATATATATGCATATATATATATATATACATATATATATACATTATTATTTATATACACAAAAGATCAGAAGCTGAATTATTTGTTTAAATTTTTATTCCACAGACACTCAACACACAATTACGCCAATGAAATTCACCTCCTAAATCCCATGCGAACACAAATGGATGGACGAAACTTACTTTCCCGGCGGGCTGGTCTTATACCCTGGGCCACTCTATACCTTGCCCTCTTATGGTTTCCATCGGCCTATGATTTTATATGTGAGACGCCGAGGTTGGCTCCGACGACTCTTCTAATCTATCCACCTCCCGCACAAAAAAAAAATTTAATTTAATTCGTTTTTTGTTTACATTGATGGGTTAATGAAATTATTTCTTAATTTTTTTATGGCTTAATAAAAATTACAATCGTTTCTTTTCATTCGTCATTTTTTTACTTTAATTTTTACTGTTTTATTCGAAAGCATTTAGAATTAAATGTGGCCACACTAAGTATATGAATTTATAATTTATTTCTTAAATTGTCTATGAATTTTCTTTTTAAATTTATGAAAAAAAATAAATAAATAAATATAGATACATATCAAATCCTTTTTAAGATGAACAGACCGCCTCACTTTACCGAAATGTCGTACCAGCCAGGATTCAGAGCTGCATACCAAAGATTCGAAAAGAGACAGACTTTCCAGAGATCTTGACTTGGCTTCAAATTTGTAGATGGTTATTGAATTTGCAGAAAGCTAAACAATAGCTTGAGCAGTAGGCAGTGTTAGGTGTCTTATCGATTTTTCCAGGATTTCCTATTACGTGCAATGTGCATAAATAAATGTAACGAGAACACACTGCTTATATACTGCTTATGTTTTTAGATAAAAATTAATTCCCCATTATTACGCATCAAACAGCTTTCATATATATGTATATATATATCAGTTAATTTATGTACCCAAAAGTCGGTGGTACTCTACTCATTTACATCATTTATATGCATACAAACATGTACACATTTACAGCATATGCAAGAATACACCGTAGACTTGTGTTAATATGCATAAGCAAATTGCTTGTTATATTCTTGCAAGTATTTTAATGTTTTCGTAACTGCATTCGCTTAACCAAACACTTGCATAGTGTGCTTCAATATTTGGTTTATGATTTATGTAACCTTCGTTTTAGGCTCAAAATATTGATTGAATTTTTGTTGATTTACAATTTACATGCTAACGATTACAGCGATGATTATTATGATGACAAAAATGACGGTGACATATGAATGTATATATATATGTATATATAAACGACGTTCATGAATTGATATTATGGCGAACAACAGCAAAAGATTTTGATTAGGCCGCTAAGTACAAGCACATTTTCACAATTGTTTTAAAGCGATTTTTCCTCAAAATTGTCTCGTTTTTGTAATGTTAACAAACTGGCGTTAATTAATAGAATTTATTTCTATGGCAAATTAACAAAATTAACAAAAAACGAAAGTCTATAAAGTACGGTCATGGTTAACAGACCGTGTTTTACTTCGTTTTTCAATATCGAGTTCGAACTTTTCATCTTTTAATAATTGGCGTAAAGCTTTCTTGCATCTAAAAAGTTTTTCCTCTTTTTTTTTCAATGTACGGTAATTTGAATCACAAGCATATCGTCCGACCAGTTTACTGACATTCCACTTACGTCACTCTCTCTTTTTGAAATCCAGTTTCTTGTCTCTTACTTCTTTTTTACTGCTGTTTATTTCCATGGTTCAGGCATGCCAATTTTCCTTTCAGCTGTCATACATATTCGTTGAATTTAACAACCTCGCTACAGGGTTGCATTTGTTGTAAATGCTACGAAACAAAAATCAAATGTTATATGTTGACAAAGCAAAGTTTGTTTATTGGTAAAAATTAAAAGAAATTTATGATGAAATTTAAATAAGAAAATTGCAAATCACAATTACGGACAACTGGACTGTTTAAAACATATTGGGCACAATCATCTGGGTTCTCTTTTAATATGATCATAGTACACACATCTGCCTGGAGATTTTGATTTCATTACCACATTTGATAAAACATGAGGAACATGGTTTCCAAGTGCTCGTAAAAACTGAAGTTCAGGGCGGGCAATCAAGTTCAGATATATTTGGCATATTTGGTATTGTTGTATGAATTTGATGTTTTGTATGGTTTGGTAACGGAATGAAATTACGATACTCTATAATATTAGACGGGCGTGAGCGATGTTTTCCGTTTTTGTACGGGTATTATAGGACCGTCCGTATATATACATTCCAAATTATACCGTTGAATCTACTGCAGTTTATAAGTATTAAGCCGAAAGCCATTTTAATTTCATTTCGAAAACAGATGTGTTCTCATTCTACGTCTTACTGCAATCGCGTCCTTCGATCTATTTATCTGAAATGTATATTCTTTACGTGGGCTTCTTCACGAAGATTGATTCGCCGTAAGTTCGTAATTATGGCCTGTAGGTTGGGCAAAAGAAAACATGACGGATATTAGGGCAGATGGATAGGCAAACAGATCAATTCAAGTGAAAGTGATTTTTAAGCAATCGGTGTAATAAAAGGTAGGCCCATCCCAAGACCTTCTGGGTATTGTAAGCATACGCACAAATTTGATATACCTTCACACCAGAAGTGTTGTGGGGTATTAAAGAATTCATTATTTCCATTTGCCTTCAGCTAGCGTAGATAGATCACTCACAGAGCATATGTGGTGTCGCATATGCTGCAGTTCGCGAGTAATAAGCGAAAACTATGTTTTGGGTTTGCAAGCGGAGGTGTCCTTAAACTACGTTTCACTGTAGACATGTCTGAGGACCAATTTATCCCAATTTAGATATCAATCTACGGGAGTATTCAAGGTTTTCGCCAAATTTAAAAATGATACAATAATTTTTGCGACCCGGGGATTGTTAACCACAAACGGACGTGCAGATGGACGGGCAGATATACCTAAAACGATTCAGAATTTGATGCTGACTAAGAACATATAGTTCAAAGGTCTATGCAACGTTCTTCTGAGACTTTGTAAGTGCTTTAATAAAATGAATATATCATTGACTTCTCTCCTACTGGCAATGTTTAATACCAACGGATATGTCACGTAACTGCTCGTTATTTCTTTTCTTATTCATGATTTTTCTCTGACAAAACAAAGTATAAAGTAGGTTACCAAATATATTCATCGTCTTTGATTAAACGACGTCAAATTGCATATTTCTGTATATGTTTGTGTATTTATGCAATTTTTATTATGCAATCGTAATTATGTTATGTACAAAAAAAAATTATAATAAATCAATGAACTGGCAAACAATTGTAAAAATAGCATCGACAAAATATACGCGATACTACTTTTACAGCAACAAAATACATATGGTCTTAATTTAATTGTATTAAAAGTCTCGACTATTCCGGTGAGGATAAAGAAGCAATAGATTGGAGTCAGGAAGATTGCAGCAAAATACCTATGGTCTTACTTTTGTTGTATTAAAAGTCTCGACTATTCCGGTGAGGATAAAGAAGCAATAGATTGGAGTCAGGATGGATTGCCTATCATTAAACGTAAAGCCATGGGATAATATATCGGCGTAAGAATTGCTGAAAACAGAAACAAATTATAAAACCCAAGTACTGCGACCAATTATTGGATATGCGATAAAGGCATATATCCGTAAAAGAGCAAAGTGCGAGACGTGCTTATCTCTAATGATAAAAGCTCCAACAGTAGCTGAGAAAGACTCCGAAGAAGAGGAGAAAAGAAAAGACCCTCAAGTGAAAGCTCGCATTAGAGAGAGCAATATCTACTTAATGACTATCTGGCCGAGGAAATCTTTCAAGTATTCAAGGAAGTGTTCTTCTTACGCTGCGTATATTATCGAGAGCGTATGCATGAAAAAAATATAAGAAGTGGAAACCATAATGCAAAATATTGATTTCTTTCAAACAGAGAATAATTGTGTAGTGCATAAAGAAAGATTATTAGACTTCTTCATATTGCTTTCTATTAAGCCGAAAAAACATACAAAAAATTGATATTAAAAATGCCGTAGATCGCTTAAGTGTCTCAGAATATCTGAGCGTTAGTAGAGCATATCGGTACATCGGTCCAGCGGGCAATAATTTCCCTTTTGCTCCTCGAATATCAATTACGAGTGCGGTTGTTCCTGTAACTCCAGCCTTAGACAACAATTGACTAAACATAAATATATAGCAATAGTTAATAATTTCGGTGATACAGAAGAAACGTGTAGTCAATTGGAAATGGATGGCGGGTAGTTGGGCAAAATATAAAGAGATTTCATAGAAACATTTCTGTTTTACTCTTAAGAAGCCATTAATATAAAATGATTGGTGCAATTAGCTAAATAAAGATTAGACGGAAAGCCGCTTTTAAAGAACAATCCCTCAAGTTATAACATGGAAGATAAGTTGCCAATTATTACTCGTCGTCAAGAGGTACGCGAAATTCAGTCTATAAAGCCCGAAGGCACAATAGGACACGAGACACTACAACATCTAGATTATAAAACAAGCGATTGCACGGAATCCAAGCGGCCTCTTATCTGCACCTTAAACGAAACACCTAAAATTGGTATTGGTCACGCTTTCGAAACTGATGTATGCTTAGATGAACGACGTTTAATCGACTTGATTTGTTCCCGCCACCAATACCGAGGGGGATTGGATACCGATATCGAACTATTATCGATATTATCGGATGACAACAAATTCTCCCCTGACAATAGAACCAGAATTGAACTTTTCATATCCGGAAAATTTGCACATATATATATATGTACGAAGTAGGAAATTGTTCTTAATTCCGCCCATCACGCAAGTGTTTAACAGGTCCGTTCGCATATTGTTTGATCGAAGTGAGTGTTCCATGGCACTACTTAATGGATGAAACACCTATTTTGCCGCCATTATTTTTGGATATTTGCCCGGGTGACCGAGTAGTAGATGCTTGCGCTGCGCCCCGTGCAACTCCTTACTCATCTTACAAACTTTATATCCTGCTCAAATAGTGTGCAACGATTTGATGGAATCCAGAGATCGCCGTTTACGTGAAGCGATGAAATCTATCCATCTATCGTCTATTTGATTTTCGTCTATTTGATTTTCATGAATGTTGGGAAGGTCGAGGTTGATTGTTGAAGGCGATGCCCGTAAATTAATGGAGCATGGTAACTTTGAGAGTACATTTTTATATATATATAGCAGATTAAAAAATGAATCGTTTCATTATATTGTTTCTTATATTTGCATTTTCGATAAAAATTAATTAAAATTTTATTAAATTTTATTAAAATCAAAAAACTTATTCTTTTCGATTAGTTTTTTATATAAATTTTATATCTTTACCTTATTTAAGGGACGCAAAATGAAGGATAGGTGGATAAATAACAGAATCATTATTATTATATATCGTATAATTTTGCGTAATTCTATAATAGTATTAGTAAAACTTAAAATTATTAATTTGCGTTTCTATTACTTCTTAAAAGAAATTAATAATAATAATAGTAATGATGTAATAAATAAATAAACATGTGTAGCCACAAAACGCACATAGTACTAGATTTACAACAACAACAACAACAACAACCACAGGCAAAGAGACTAAAAATGCTGAGAATATGAAATTGAATTGCTGAGCGTAAAACTTACTTTGCTGTAAACATTAGCACGTGCAGGACAACTGTAAACAAAAATTAGAATTTGTAACAACAAACATACGCGGTATCGGCTTTACAACACAAATACAAACAAAAATCTTTACAAAAAGACAGATTTCTTTAACAGGGTTGTAATCACAAATAAATGGTATCAATAACAAATAGCGCGACTGCTTATATAAGAATAGTTTGATTCATAAGCGATGAAAGGAAGTGTTGCCGTCCATGGTTTTGATGGAATACGAAGAGCTACTTTTGGTCAAATATATTCACCAAATCCACCGGTTGATGCCAACATATCCGCAAATGTAATTAGGGAGGTAATCATTGTTATGTAAGCGTGCGAATATCGCCTTCTTTTTTTGATAGGAAACAATTGATTATCGCCAAGAGGCTAATTAGGTACCATCATCGCCATGAGAGCCAAATAGGCGTTTATTTCTTTTGCACAAGCATGCAAGATGAAATGACTAGAACACTATGTCGAGTTTGTGTTAGGCTGCATTTACCTTAATTTAGCTCGATATTTAAAAAACAACTTGTGCTTACTTTTTTTGTACAAATTTTGCTTCTTCTTCTTCACAATTCACGAATGTAATTTCGGAAACACTTTATTTTTTTTAAATTTTTGAATTAAATTGAATTCCATTTTCTAACAGCTTTCTATATTTATCTTTTGCAGACGTTTTTTTTACAAGCGCAACTGTAAAAGAGAGATTTGTGGTAACTTTGCTTTGTTCTCAGCGCCAACTTTGACGTAGTGGTGAGAGCGCCTTTGTCGATAATCGCCAGCAAATTTATGCTACATGATTCGATTCTCTTGACGATTGTAACCCACTTACCCTCCAGAACTCGAATTTGCAACAAAAAGTCTAAAGACAGGCGGTTTTGTGAACAGTCTATTAACGCTTAGATAGGTAGGTCAGATAATAGCAAGTAATAGCGTGTGATTTCTAGGAACTTCAATTTCAGTATCATGGGAAAAATGGTGGCGACACTCAAGTCAAAGAAAATCGACTACGTCGTTGCGGGCTATTTCTTAAGCCGGCTACTCAATCATTTGAAAGATGTAGAGATTGCTATAAGGACGTCCGATAGATCTGTCAACAATATATAGTATGTATCGTGTGTAGCGATAAAGCAAAATTATTTTTACAAATTGATTTTAGCGACATAACTTTTGTTACTTTTAAAGCAAAGGAAAATTCCGAATTTCTTTTTATGGTTATGCACTGCTTCTCGATGCTAAATGCAATGATCGGGTTGGAAAGTGTTATGTGATTTTAAAGGAGATCATACGGTCACCGATGATATTGCATTCGACGGACGTCCAAAAAAACCAAATCATTACGCCAAAAAATATCAAAATAATCTTAAAAACTCTCCTCGATAGTTGAAAAGTGAGGTTGCAAGAGATAGCCGATGACGTAAAGATAACAAAAGGCAGTGTATTCACCATTTTGCATTAAAATTAAAGCACAGCAAAGCTGTCCAACAATGAAGTAAAGTCGACGGCTACAATGCAAGCTTGCATATGCTGAAGTTCGAATTGCTCCGGTGCACACACCGTATTCTTCAGATTTTTTTTTTGTCAAATAATATGGTAACGTAACTCAGAAATATTCATCGTCTTTCCAAGAACAGAAACCGAAAAAAGAGTTGCTTTGAACGTCCATCCTTCCAGCTACTATTATAATTCATCCATGCTTTCAACTACTTTTATAATTCATGATTTTTTTTTTTTTTTGAAAAAACATTACATATTGTAAAATGGAACATTTCGGTAGCAATAATTTAGTAGTAGTAGTAGTAGTAGTAGTAGTAGTAGTAATAGTAGTTATGAAATTATTGGATGGTGTTGGTTGATATATAGGGTTTTCTTTAAAACAAATTACTTATACACATTCTTTTGTCTTCGATATGACCGGAAACACATCTGTGTACATATTTTAACTCCTCTTGTCAAGCATTTTCAATTAGTTTGGCTTTCAGAGGTTTCGTCGGTAAGGCTATTTCTTGAATAACATTTTTTTAAAGTCAGTAAATTTGGTTTTTAATATCACGTTCGGTTCATGTTCTTGCTTTTAAGCAGAAGAAGATATAAATAAAATGCAATGAATTTTTTGAAAAACAGATGACGCTAATGTGTTATCAATTTATTAAAGCTTCTGATAATTTTCAACAGAAACTTCATTTTTTCATAAAATCCGCAAACCATAATCCAATGTAAACAAATACTATGAGAGAGCAAGAGAGCGAAAAAACTGAAATGAGCATAAATACTGGAAGAGTGCACGCTAGAAACACTTGTACATGAATACCAGAATTTATTAAATACTCGTTCCTGTGAGTGTATTAGTGTTACTGAAGAAATATTTGTGTGTGTGCTTGTTTATGGAATTAGGTGTATGAACGTAAGCAATAAAATCTTTGCATTTCTGTAAAAAAAAAAACCAAGCCTTTTGTGAAATGCATTCATTCTTATGGACTGAAGACATATTTTCTGTAATTTATTATTTTTATTTTTTTCCTTTTTTTTCTATTACCTCTTAAAAATTTGATAAGTGGAGACCATAATAATTACTACGTAATATTTTATTTACGTTTACCTGCATGCATTTTGATTCATGAAACAAAATCATTTTCGATTTCTAAATTTTCATCGATTTTTTGCTCAAGGTCTTGAACAAACGGAAATAAAGGACTAGCGAGTTTGCGTGGCAAAGCGTTCCTCAATTGAAATCCACTCAAAGGCTTCTTTCTATGCACAATTAATAAGAAATGCAGATAAAGGAAACTAGGAATCGGTGATTTTTCGTTAATAGACGATAGATAGGTAAATAGATTTGTAGGAATGTGATGGCAATTTAGAAAATTATGAAAATAAACTGGGGAAGAAATGTTCCCTCAACAGAGGCTATTTCTCCTTATTTTTCATTGTTTTTCTTCATTTCTCCCCGTTTTCCAGCATTGTTGTTGTTACTTCTCGTTTTCTTGCTTAACTTTTCATCATTTTTCGTTATTTGTGGTAGTGGTTGGGAGGTGATGGGTTTAACGAAACCTGATGTTTCCTCAAATTCGGTTAAAATCCCGGGATATAGTTTGTATTGTAGCGACGGATCCAAAAGGAGAGGGGGGGGGGGGGTGTAGCTTTATATATTTCGAATAGACTCGAGTTTCCTGTTGTGCATGCGAAGCCGGTTAATAGGGTGACGGAAAACTTATTTGTTGTAGTGGAGGCATCAGGGGGTAAACTACTAACTGGCATTGCTTACTTGTCGCATGACGATGCCTACTGCTTTAAACGCGCGATCAGTGTGACATTTTAATCAAATACGTTATTGTTATTGTCATGGATGACTTCAACTGCAATTTATTTAATCCTGCGAAATCCTCCATTTTTATCATCGGCTAAATATGTCGGTTATTCACAATTCCCTCTCTACTCATGATGACGTAAAGTGTGAGTCTGCTTCCCTTCTTGACTATTTTTTAATAGACAATATGGAACTATCAGCCTCTGGTCACTTCGGGGTGGCAGGTATCTCTCATCATGTCTTCATTTATATGGCTATTGTTAATTCCCTGCGTCCGGTGGACACGTATTTTACGATTACAACAGAGTTGATACCCGGACGCTGAGATCCAGAATTGCCGCACGTGACTTTAATGGTATATACAATACTTCGGATACGGATCATCAGATCAATGTTTTGAATGCTAACTTGGATTTAATTCATGAGACGCGAGGCTGTTTTCAACTGTAAGTCAACTGTGTGGTTTAATTGTAGTAAAATCAAATTTCATCTTTCTCTGCGTAATCTAGCTTGCAAGACGTATTTACGTAACGAGAATGATGATAATGGGACGACGTATTGTGTACAAAGGAATAAAACTAAAGATGTTATTAGAAAAGGCAGGATACCAGGCAAATGCACACTCTGCTGTGGTGTAAATCACGCCAATTGGTGTTCAAAGGTGCTGAAGACCTAAGTGTGGGTCCTGCTGAGGAGGATGCCATCAATCATCACTTTCTTAACAATCAATTAAACATTGCTAAGCATTAGACTGAAATGACTCTTACGGGCTGTTCTCCTTTCGTGGGATAAACATGTGAGAACTTTTAGAGACTTTTGATAAAATCAAGTCTAATGGTTTCTCTCTTAGACGCTTGAAATTAATTGGGCCCTGGACTGATGCTTATTTACTATATATTGTTAATCACATTCTTACTAAAGCTAGGTTTGCCTCGGTATGGAAATGTGCTCGTATCATTTCTACCGGGAAAAGTGGCAAGCCACTGGATCCCTCCAATCTCAGGCCGATTTCAATCTTGCGTATTCTCTCCAAGGTCTTTGACCATATATTTAAGGAACAAATTATCACCTGTCTTGACAACAACTTCCTACTCTCTGAGCCTCAGCACGGTCCTATAGAAGGTTGTAGCACTACTTCTTTGTTGCTGACTATTACGAATTCAATGCGACGTGTAGTAAGTGATAAGCATATTTTGGTGTTATTGCCGGTGGATCTAACTAAGCCCTTTCATAGGGTGTCGCATGTACTGCCAACTGCTCTTCTGATAGAATCCTACCTCTCTCACCGTTTAAAATTTGTATCTTTTGTTGCTTTTGCTCTTCATCGTGCAGACGAATGCTTTCATTAATATGTTTAACCTAGCTTCGTGTAAGGCCTATTCAATAAGGCCGATTATTTGCACATTTTATTTGCGGGGAGTGTTGATAATTTGGAAGGATATCAAGCTAACATTGACTATCATTCGGACTGCACTTCTTGTTGGGTGGCTGCGAATGAAATTGGGGTAAATTGGGCCAAAACTTTTGCGGTAATGTGTCCATGCCCGAATGTACATCGAAACCTTGCTTTAAGGGTAGATGGCGCCAATGTTGCAATTGTAAATAGCTTGAAATGACTGAGGATGATTATGGATAATAAGCTACGCTTTGGTGCACACATAAATTCCCTGTACTCTTGTGTCAATTTCCTAGTTAGAAAGTTTTTGTTTTTCGAATGTCTCTACGTCCGTTCAAATCAAAATTAGAGTGCCACTTATAATTTATACCCTACAAGTTTTTAGTTCCACGATTATTTCAAACTTGAGGAAATTAAGACCATTATGCAGTCGTGTAGTTAGATATGCATTCTCCTATGGAATGGTTATCTCAGGTTACGTCCTACGTTTTTTCCGTTATTCTTTCGTTAATTTTGTTAAAGTTAGACTTCTCCTTAACCTCTACAACATTATCGTACGGCAGGAGCCAGAGGAACTTCTTAATCTCGTTTCTTTTTGTAGGTCAGTTCGCAATAACGTTCGGTTGATTCCTCGAGTTACGTGCTCCTTTGTCAACTCCTTTCAGGTAAGAGTTATAAGAGGATATAATTTTATGCCTAAGGAGTTGCAACAATTTAGATGCTCTTACCTCACATTCAAACGTAGGCTCTTAATGAAGGTGTGGTTGTGATATGTGTTATTGCCTTACATACTATTTATCTTCTTGGCCCCTTTGTCTTTGTTATTCCTTTTCTTACCTTTACTTTGAATTTTCTTTTCTTCTCCTTTAGATTGCTTAAGAACACTTTGCACTATTGTCCTATGGTAGACATTGTAATCTATTATAGTAGACGTTAATGGCTTCGAGGTTACATAAGCGTCAATAAATAAATAAATAAATAAAATAATGTAAGCATTTGTATAATAGGGATACAAAATAAATAAAAGAGGGAGACATTTATTTGGTTTAAATACGAAACGTGCTTAGATTCAATTAAGAAGATGAACAGTGATCTGAATCTGAATCCTGGGGACCAAAGAGTACCCAGGAGCGAGCGATGTGCATATCTACTCTCCTAAGGATGGATGATTTGAAATGTGTTAGGCTCAAGTGGATTGGCTTATGATTTTAGTTGACAGATACGTTCAAGTAAATAAACCGGAATAGGGATGGAATTAGTCAGGCTGTCTTAGGGCAAGCGAAAAGAGGCTTTCCCGGGTCCGCGACGAACGATGACAGTGATAAGCATCGACTGACTTATTTAGGTATAATAGTTTAATCAAGGTCGGGTTTCTTAAGAATTTTAATTTCTCACCGGATAGTATGCTACCTAGCGGTGGAGACACGAAAAGAACTTTTTAAAAAATATAAAAAAGCTTAACCAAGTTTAGTTATGTTTGGCAACGCACACTTTTGTTATTTAGTATGTATTGTAAATGCAATATGTAGTGTTTTGGTAAATGATTTATAGCGAAGTATTTCGAATATTGTGTATGTCAAGTGTTGTGAATGTAGGATTAGAAATGGGCACATTATTACCATAACGTATACCACTTGTGGGATAAGCGTATACCGAGTTAGTGCGAATGCAGAATTCAAAAAAATTTGAGATGGACCCAAATTTTTATTATTATACCGATCGGTAGAAAATCATTTTCCGGATTGATTCAAGCTTGTCTGTCCGTCCATCTGTTGTGTATTCTACGGTTCAATCAATGGGCCGCAGTTTCTGAGATTTGTTAATGAAATTTGGTACACTGATATATATGATGTCTTGGTCGACGGACGAAAGCTTTTGAAAATTGTTCGATTCGGATACCTTCCCATATAAAACCCTAGTTGGAAGAGTGATGCGAACAACTGTAGGGTAGTTATTGTTATTACTCTAGTATTAATTCAATATTGATTTTACGATTGCAGTGCACATTGCAGTTCTCGAGGATAGTGCGGAAAATTGCATACAATTCTCCAATAATAAGTAAGAAATATGGATGAAGTGGAAACTAGGAGAAGCAGTTATAATGATAATTGTATGCTAATAGAAGGTTAGATATGTAGAAAAATAATGAGATCATATAATGAAGGGAAGTGAAAAAAAAGTAAAATGAACACAATTATTGACGTTTGTGCGACGCATATGTGCGGAGATAACAGAGTGCATTGAATAGATGTTTGCATGGGTGTGCTTGCATTATAGTAAAAATACTTGTGTATACTTGTGCGTCCGCTTGATTAGCTTTATGGTTGTGTTTCAAAAGCAGCAACAAATTAAACAGAGTGAGGTAAGCAAATAGGAATTTTCACGTTGACGATTTATAATTTTTTTACGTGGACTTGACGATTCAGCACAATTTTCCATTTAATATGCATGTAGTTGTACGATTGGTGGATATTTAAAAAATATTCTATTTTAAAAGAATTTATATTTCACATTTAATAACATGTTTTGTTCGCATTTAGACGTTTGTTTCAATTGGTAGAGCGATTGCTCGCAATCTCCAAATCTTGTTCAATTAATGCTAGCAAAACAGCAATTATGGGCCAACACACGTTGAATCGAACTTGCCGCCCTCTAATAAAAATGGCACTTGATCCACAGTACTGATAGCAACTATGCCATTAAGACAGTTAAACCTGCTTTTGTGCGGACCTTTTTGTGCGACTTGTTTTGTATACATATGTGTAGAGATAGATAGGTAGATAGATAGATAGATAGATAGATAGAGAGAGAGAGAGAGAGAGAGAGAGAGAGAGAGAGAGAGAGAGAGAGAGAGAGAGAGAGAGAGA
>KK502400.1:3811157-3843261 GCA_000688735.1 Glossina austeni
TAGAGAGAGAGAGGGATAGAGAGAGAGAGAGGGAGCGAGAGATAGAGAGAGAGAGGGAGCGAGAGAGAGAGAGAGAGAGAGAGAGAGAGATAGATAGATAGATAGATAGATAGATAGATAGATAGATAGAGAGAGAGAGAGTGACAGAGAGAGAGGGAGAGAGAGAGGGAGAGAGAGAGGGAGAGGGAGAGAGAGAGAGGGAGAGAGAGAGAGACAAATGTATGATTTGACAGCGCGTCAGTTGGCTTTGATGGACACAGGAAAACGACCTTGGGAAAAAGAAAAGAGAAAAACCAGGTTAGTTTATTCATTTTTAACAATCTTTCTTTTTATTTTTATATATTTAAAATAAATCTCCAAAATAAAACTAGCAATTTTTTTTGTAATTTTATCATTCAAACGCACTTATAATGCTACATAATAGTCACTTTTGATACTTTCTCCGTTTTCAAAATGTGCCACACACAAGGCGCCACATGCTTCTCAATCGCCTTGTGTGCTTGTGGTAACTTTAGATGGCTGTCCACTCGGCTGGTTACCGATTTGATTCTAGAGTGTACTAATGATCCTATGTTTCATCCCTTGCCAGCGTAGTGATGATTCCATGTTTCATCCATTTCGCCTAAATGTCTCCACGATGTTGCTGCTTTTGGACGCAGCACCGTCTTCAAAAAGAACTTTTCTTGTGAAAGAATGTTCATGTAAAATGGTAGATGGGCTGTCTTCAGGGTATCATCTAACTCGCGCAACTTCACTTTTCGGTGCATGTTCGGAGAATGTTCTTGTCTTGCTACCAAACGGTATCGATGTCCATATTACTTAGTTTAAAATTAACAGACTATCTACAAATTACTGTTTTCGACAGTGAACGTTCGCCGCGAACATCTCTCAAGTCAATATTGCTGTCAATATTAATGGTTTTTTTTTCGCATCAAGGAAGAAAGAAGAGAAAGAAAGAAAGAAAAGTAGCGTCAGAAGCACAGCAGACTGTAAACTAATTATCGGACTGTCATGAAATTTTAACATGTATGATTTAAATGTTCTGGATAGTACCAAAAATCGTGTGAATCTGACGACAGTGTTGCCACAGATGTATGTGTCAGACCGGAAACTTATTGACTGATGTGTTGTCAAGTTATTCGATTTATAATATTATAAAAAAAAATTGAGAAATAAATGAAAATAAATTTTCGTAAATTAATTTCGCGAATCGGATTTTAAAGTGAGCAAAAAGCTAAACATTTTAAAAAAAGGATCCCAATCCGCATCATTTTCAACAGTGGTCGCCTTTGGGCCAAAACATGCTCGTATATTAAATTCCGTCCAAATATCTCAAAGATTGCTGCTTATGCGTTGAACACAAGCAAACAAGACAGACAGACAGACAAGCTTAAATTGATTTAGAAAGTGATTCTAAAAGTGATTCTGAATAGTTCGCCATGATAAGATTTGGATCTAACCCAAGTTCTTCTGGGTGTTGCATACATCCGCGTAAATTCAATATACTCTTGTATCACGAGTGGTGTAGGCTATAAAAAGACATACAGCCAAGTCAACATATTTTTCAGTTCTAATTTCGACAGTGTCTCACAGGAACTTATGCATGCAGCTATGGTCGAAGGTGAAATTCAGCTATTAATGGCTTGAAATTTGCTGCAAATGTGAAACAACATTTTCTTACTCACTCACGCTCATGACATGGAGCGTGCTTTGAAATTTCAACGTAATCTTAAGTTGTGTAACTGCATATCAAGAATTATGTAAACAACTTAAGAAACCAAAAAAGCCGACGTTCACAATAACATAAACATAACAACAAAAACCCAACAAAGTCCGTTACACTGTAAAAATGAGGGAAAGTTTTCTCAAACCCAACAGTTATGTCACGATTTATTTTGCATGGATTGCTAAGCGACGTGTCGGTATCGTGTAAAAAGAGAGTTGTGTGTATTCGATATTTTAAATCGTATTGTGTTGCAACTGTATTATAATATTCGCCAATTTTGTACCGTTCATGTTGTACCGAAATCGTTTCTTACAAGTGCCAGGTTTATCGGGGGAGGGCAAACACATCCGTCCACATCTTTCTTCAATACATTCTACTTTCGACGAATTGTATTGATAATTCATAGCTTCACATATGTATATATCGTGCAAGTGCCAGTGCCCTGTTCTTCGTCATACTCTTTGCTAACATCGGATGGCTTGAAATACTTTCTACGAATTTTGCTGCGGGAATGTTGCTCTAACGAAATATTTTATTACGTGCATTCAATAAGTAATATATTGCCTATTGTTAGGAGCAGACTATATAACTAAAATATAGCATTATATACATAAATGAATTATTTTTTAATTAAATTTAATGTAATTAGCGATTATTGGCTAAACGATGAGGAGCCTTTTATGGTAAATAATTTAACGAAGCAAACCTTGAACGGTGGTAGTGCACTACAGTGCGAGTTGGTCTTTAATACATCGGTTCCAGTTTCGACAATTCCTCAGTATAAAATCTGAACATATTTGAAAAGGAGGTTTGCAAACTGTGACACATAAGAAGAGAAATATGAAATGATGTAAAAAATGTGTGGATAAATTCAAGTAGAAATCGAATAAAAGTTAAGAGGATTGAATGAATTGTATGAAAAAAACCTGAACATGGAGATTTCATGGAGATTGGAAAGACGATATTTTCGAATCTCTGTAAAGAAGTGGATTGTGCAGGGGCCTGTAGGAAGAGCAAAAACCCTTATCTATGTAGAGCAAGAGTTTTTCTTTATTCTGCTGATTATAATCGCGTGCAGGCGATCTTACTTATGCTTCCAGCGTCGGTGTCTTAAAAAAATTAGTTATAGACTTGACACAGTTGGTTACTTTGCCAGCGAGGAATTTTTTATACGCAATCATAATGTTTCGGCATCGGTAAATTATGTGGGGAGGAGGCGTATGAAATGTGCATTCATTTAACAATTAAAGAAACCAAATAACAATTTATGCTTGAGGCATATTCGTTTGTATCTCATATATATTTATATCAGATCTAATGCGATCTAAAGTACTAAAGTACTTCAACCCAATCATATATAGAACGCAATCAGGGGCGACACTTGTTTTTCTTTCATCCCTTCGCACAAGTGTATTGTAATTTCAGAATTTACTTGGAATAACGTTCGAACGATTGTTCTTTTGTTTCATCGATACCTTTTTTTGAAAGGTTACTCTAGAGAGAGAGAGAGAGACTACTACATAGGCTGTTACTTGTGTCGCATTTATTTATAATAAGCCATGTGCACGATCTACTTATACATTCGCTCTTACCTAGAGCAGAGAAAATAAACGAATTATATAAAAAGGATACATTTTTTTTTTTTTTTTTTTGTAGGGGATGACATAATTATTAACACTATTTCCACTTGTTGCTGTGCTGTATCTTTTGATTTCAATCGACCTGAAAAATATTTATAAGGCCACTTGATTTTTAAGGTAGAATATGTGTAACATTTGTTACAAATGCTCGCACATACATACATACATGTGCGTTTCATATGCAATGTGTGCATGTGTTACAACGAGATTATTACGAAAAGTTAAATTTCGCATACACACGAATTTTATCAAAAAGTAGGTTTTTGGTCGCTGATAAAATTAGTTTTACAAGGCTATTATCAAATTACTCGAATTGAGTTGAATAAAATTTTCAAATTAATTCCTTTAACTGCTTATTAACCGCTTATACAATGCTTTTAACTCAAAATTTATTTATTTATTTTATGAAAAATAAAATTCTTTTTTTTTTTTTAAATTTATTAAATGGACGTGTTTTATAGAGAACTTTTTATATCGTGTACCACATATACTATAAGAATGTTAAGTGTATGCCGATGTATGCAATATTCAGAAGGACTTGTGTTACACCCATCTATTAGTGTAGCGATCGATTAGGAATCATTTTTAAAATTTTTCCAAGTTTGTCAGTCCCTCTGTCCATCTTCAACTATTGTGTTAAACCGCGTTTTGACCAATGACGCATGCGAGTAAAAATGGTGGGGTGGCGCAGTGATGTAGCATATATAATGGAGTGGTGTGGCCCACTTCTGTGTCTTCATAGATTTAATGATAATGAACATAATCAGTTAATAAAACTCTTTTTACATATCAAAGATTAAAGAATATGAAGAAGAATTTTTCAACATTGATTACTAGCTTTTGTACGATATTTTATTGCACGATTGTCATACGTACGATGTATGACAATCCAAATCGTATTCATATGCGACTTGGTAACACCCTGTCATTGATAATTGCATGATCTAAAACTTTATTTTCGTATTCTTTGTCAAAGAAAATTTATTAGCAATTTTCTTAGAATTTTGGTGTGTCGTGTGGTGTATCGTCAATGCCACATAAACGAACAAGTATAGATTATTAAACTAGTTGCGATATTTGGGTTAACTAATAATGTGTACACTTTCCCCTCTCCGATGCGTATTTCAATACGTTGCAAACGTTTGTATGTGTGAAAGGACGGTGGTAGGGTGAGAGGAGGGGGGGGATAATTACAAAAGTTAGGGACAAAATTTCCTTTGATGCTCTCAGCCAACTTGGATACTTGGCAATGTTAAATAATCGGACTCACTTCCTTCTTCAATTCGTTCTCGTAATTTAGGATCAAAGAAGTAAGATGACGCCTTCATCGCAATTACAATCGATTGAAAGATGAAGCAAACGTTATTGAGAAAATTTCATTCGTATATTTGTTCAATGCAAATAAAATGATTGCGATGGCATTCTTGTAAACGGCTTTTTATAACCAATTTGTTGGTGAAGACTCTCCTTACATGTCTTTGGCCTGAATTTAACTAAGTCAACCGGAAATAATTGATGATCCCCGAAAACCAAATCATGGACATAACTAATGTTTTTCTTAGACGAAGTACTATTGTCAGGCACAATCTCGTCATCGCAATCTCATATTGGAATGGGACTACAATTCAAAATTTAATTCTAAAAATTTTCATTCCATTTAATATGTGTTCGCATACATACTTGGCTTGTGCACACTTCCTCAACTATGCATTTTTTGAGGATAAGGAAACATATTTTCTCTAATCAACTGTTCACGGTAAGCTAATTGATGTATAGATCAACAATCGAGGATGTTTTTGCGCGAAGAACATTTTTTCTATTTTTGCCATTAACTAATTATGGGTCATATCCCAGTGCAGATAGTTGAGTAACGATGCTAAGGAAGCAAAGAAAAACTAGTACTGAATATTTCTGTACCCATAAAGCTATCTATGATGCACTATTTTTATATGCTACATCACTTGCTGCAAGGGTGTATTACGTTCAAAATCTAGGAAAACTTGAGATGGGTACCACTCTCTGAATATACCAATAGATTCAGCATTTTTTCTGAATCGATTTTAACCTGTCTATCCCTCGTTCCTCGTCTCATATCGTTTGCAGGTTGCAGTTTTACTAGATGTTTTGCTTAAATTTGGTACGCCTGCATATTTTGGCCGAAAACCCATCCATAATGACAAGATTGGAGTCCTATTGGACTGATTGGATTTCTAAGACCGTTCCACACATTAGTTGTTATTTTTATGAAGAAAACTTGCGAAACTTGGTCAGAAATAGTACTTTGGATATTGTTGTGTATTAACCTCAAAGTAAAAACCCGTCTGTTCGTCATTCCATCCATGCTTTATTTTGTTTCTGCTCTTCCTCTTCCGTGGGTCAGCAAATCAACAACAGATGACTTGCACAGTAAGAGTTGAGTACGAAAGAATTTCTGCTCTTACTTCTCCATCAATATCCGAGGGTGTTATGAATCTGCATATAATAAGAATATAAAAAATAACAATCAACGTACAGCAGCTTGAATATATGTAAAAAGTATATTTAATGAACGTAGAAAATTTGTTTGGAACGTGACCGTTCCGAGATCCCTTGTATATTGGATCTCATAAAAATAGTTTTTATGTAGCAAAAAATGTAATTTTCCGTATTTTGCGGGGATAATTGGTTCACAATTGAGATTTCAACCATAAATGCCCTGTGCTTAGATTGGCCTGTTTTCCCACCTACTTACCTTAAAAGGAAAGTAAGTTTCCATATGACAACATATGACAACGTAGGTTAACATTTTCTATGTAAAACTGAGATCAAGTCAGTTCACGTTTTGGACGTTTTAAAATCTTTTGTAAGACGCTTCGAAGTTTTCATTTCAGTTAAATACTTAATTTTAGATAGCAGTATGTGCCGGGTTGTAGAGTGTTTAAAAGTCGACCTTGTAATCTTTTATTTTTGGTATTTTGGCTTTAAACTTTTACATACGGGAATGGAATAAGCATTTTGATAACAGAACCGAAACTATTGCAATACGCAGTGTAATCGGTAACAGAATAAATAAATAGATACTTGGGACTAACTATCTCGACATTTAAATCGCCGATTTATTAACTATACTACGGCTAATCATTATGAATATCTACGAAGATAATTTTCGCTATTAGGAATTCTCTACGATTATCGAACTCTTGCAAAATAATTTCTGAGTCGATTACAAGCGATCCAAGCATTCTTGAAGGTGTCTCATCAACATTTTGTCAGATTGGTCATCTGAAAATTGCTTGTGCTCATGTTCTCAAAATGTTCCAAAATTACAAAATAACTATTCGTCAGTCATCGTCATCAGTTTACTGTTCACTCGCATCGTTGTTAAGTCAGTTCAGGCGAAGACTTAAAATTATAAATTTTCACAATTATTATAAAGAATGCTAATGCATAATAACACTATTACCGCATGATATCTATGTCGGTTCTTTATATTCCATTAGGTTTAGTTTACTTTAGACGATCCTAGAACATAAATATTGTAAGCTAACAAAGATAAGTGGATGTTACACTTCTTTCCTAAACCCTCAATACTGGTTACCACTTACTTGAAATGCCCGGTTCCTGCAAATCTTTCTGATGACCTTGTATAAGCCTTGAAGAATTGCTTCATTTAAAAGACGATGCAATTTTATGAATTCCTTAGAATTTTCTTGGATTAAATTTTTACATCCACCTTAGAAAGATGGAATGGCAATGCATTTGTACTTTCGTTTGCAGAACGCATTAAGCTCACTATAGAATTCCGCGTTTATTTAGTTATTTATAGACAATATTGGAAAAAATCAATAACAGATATAGTGATCTAAAATCGGAACAACAACAATTCTCGATTACAACCTAAATAAACCTAAACTTTAAGAGTGGTCCGGGTCAACTCACATTCCGCGATAGGTATGAAACAGTTGCCTTAGGAATCATTTAGCATTTTCCACGCTCCTCTTAAGCCGATTTTGAGTTGTTTGCAGAAATCTAAATAAGCTCGCGGGCAAAATGAGGCACAAATGTACCTCCGACTATCTTTGCTATATAGATTTAAACGCATTGGTAGCCGATATTTTCATTGCAAATCCCGATGAAATGAAGGTAATAATCTGTGTGCAATGCTTTTTATGGTATTAGTAGAAAGATTACTGTACTGGGATTGACATTGAATGTGTGCCATGTTTTCGCAAACAATTGTCCCTTCGCAGGCGTTCGTAAAAACTGATTCTCTCTTATGCTGTAGGTGCCAAAATCCATCTGTTCACGTAATGAAGCAACAAATTGAGACAGTGGCTGCTTTAAATTGCAAAATACTCGATTATGATGGAAGCAACTGGAAATTTTATAATAATTAAGGTTTTCCGTTGAGTTACTCGAGGAAAGGGAAAAACATTTATTTATATCTATATAGCGTTCGTTGCTTTAGTGTTGCAATAAAAATAATTCTTAGTTTAATACAAAAAAAAAAAGAAAACCTTATATCTATGTGTAAGTAAATATGCGTACATATATGTATGTGTGTTAAACCTGACGGTAAGACTTTCACAAGTCAATTGCTGAAAACCTACAAATTAAGAGCTCATTGCTTTAAGTATAACTTAAATGTAGAGAAAACTTCTCAATAGCAAAATATTTGCTGACACAGCGAGGATTACAACGCGTTAATCCAATTAAGAAATCTGCTTAGCCGTAGTTGCGGATAACAAACGAACAAAAAGCAAAATGAAATGATTTTACGCCAACTCTTTGCGTTTAATGCTATAAGTGAAAGGCTTCGAATTTTCTCAATATGCAAATGCAAAGCGTACCACACTGTGCGATACTTTAATCCTTTTCTTTTCTTTTCTTTTCTTTTCTTTTCTTTTCTTTTCTTCCTTTCTATCTTCCCTCTTGCATGACACGAGAAAACATTTTTAAAAGTATTTTGTCTGCCTGCTTGTCGTTTCCGTTTGATTTTTAGGGATTGTATCCTAAAACTATTGGGTTAAAAGTTAAGTCATGACGTTTTCTCTTGAACGAGCCTGACGTCTTGAAAGATAATCAAAGTTTTTGCATCGGGTAATGATGACGCTTAAAGACAATGAGTTGGTCTCCTTTGCTTTTGCATGAGCTTTGTTTTTGAAGATCTCTTGGTCCGACCTTCTATTACCTGGATTTTCTTTAGTCATTTCTTTTCTTCTTCTTCTTCTTCTTATTTCTTTTAATTAAAAAGAAGAATAAAGCAAAACAAGTATAAGTCGCGTCACTTTGACTTTGCATCAACCGTACATGGAATTTGTAAAAAAAAAACGCGCAACTCATAAAAAGGAACTTTGGAAATTTCATCCAGCGTGTTATTGTGATCGATAAGTAGTAAGATTTCTTCAATAAAATCGTCACTCTTACCCTAAATAGCACTCTAACCGACTGCCTGTAGCATTTCTTAAACGAATACCCTCAGTGGTTAATGAGTTGTGCGTCTTTACTTTTCATTAAAAAGGACGCATTTTCCTATTTTCCAAGTGATGAAAAGTCAGGAAACATGTGGCGTGGAGATCTGGTTTAAAAATTTAATTTCTTCTTTGCAAAGTTTGAAAAAGGGCTTCTGGCCCTATTGGTTAATGCAATTGGCAATGCAAGCGTTTTTGTTTCCTTAAAGAAGGCAGCAAACAGGTTGCCGACGATAGACATGAAGACCGTACCTTGATGTCTATCAATAAACACAATCCGCCAAAAAATTTGACGATGAAAAATCTTCGATTAATAATTCGAGAGCTTTTTGATATCACAATAAATAGCCTTTGGCTCGATGCAAACGATTTTGAAATTCTGCTAAGCCTTCAAAAGCGTTCATCGCGCCATAATGCTTAGTTTCTTCGAAGCTTTTCCGCAAGAAGTCGATGACTGGGAAATCAATTTTGGGTTAACTACAAATTGAATGCGAGAATTCAGTTGAAAGCTTTGCCTCATTTTTCCACCCGGGCGCGCGAGTTAGTGATGAGCAGTTCATCGTGGAGTTTTGCAAGAAGTCCGATATCTGAGAGTAGTCGAGTTATTGAAGACGAAAATTCACTGAGTGTTTGATATTTGTGATGAAAGACTTTAAGTGTTATACGTTCGTGTACACTTTATCCATATCTTATAAATCGCATGATCTTTATCTACCTCTAAGCGATGAGATACCAAATTGAAGGTTACCACAGAACTTTGCGCTTAACTCCTCTAGATTTGGGCGAATGAAGAAAGAAAGCAAGCAATAGCTGCCGCTCTGACGGAAAGACGTTGTAACTTTTCCCATGACCCAATATTTATTGTCTGTATTGTTAAGTTAGATTACAGAAGTAGAAGTCTTTTGACCTGTGGTTTTATGTAAGACTGCCGTTGCCGTTCAAATGAAAGGATACAATTGTCCATATTTAACTGTAACTAACTTCTATGAGATGCGTCTTTATGAAAAATACCAAGAACGGAATTCAAATTCTAATTATTGAGTCCTCGTCTAAACGCGTTGACTTAACTGCATTCATTTCTATAAATCGCTAGTCAACCGTAACAATTTGTGCATGTTTTCCGCGATCGTAAATGTTTTGATTACTGCTCGTAAATTTCTTTCAGATTCCCGCTGCACGATGTCATATAAATTATGTTCGGATTATAAAGATTATAATGCAGCAGTAGTCAATAAATTGTTGTTGTCAAAAATCCATCGGTCAATTTTAACCTTTCATTTACTTTCGCTACTTTTGCTAAGGTAAAGTAATATTGTGTATATATATATATATATATATATATATATATATATATTGTATATTCCCGATTTGGGCGGGATGATTTAATAATGAAACTTGAAGTAAATATTTTGTATTTCATTATAATCTCGGTTTAAGAGAAGGCACTTTTTTTTTTTTAAATTCTTATAAAGCCCGTATAAACGATGTTCTGGAGGATGTTTTAATGCAAAGACACAAATTATAAATTGATTTACATTAAGAAAAAACTGTGAGTTTTTCATGTCCACTAATGAAATGAGTTGAAATGATTTGTTAGTTAGTTGATCGTCGATTTTGCGCTACTTCTTTTATTTTGGCCCTAACACATATGCGAATAGGATTTCAAATAAATAACTCTTCAGTGCTGCCGGCCTGCGTAGACAGATCGCGCCAAGTTTAACTACATCTACTTAGCTTCATACCATTTGCTATCAATGAGTGAGTTATAAACAATTATTGGCGGATTCCAATCCTTCCGTATCCATAAGCTGGGAGTATAGTCCGAGTTGCTGCCTTCGACTTTAATTTGCACGATTGGCAACAATGCAATGACAGGTCGACGAATCGAGGGGCAAACTGTGAATTTCGGTCATCGAAAATACGTTAACTACCTACGACGTATCCGATTTTTAGATGCTATAAGCGGAAGAATAAATCTAGTGAGCCGGTCGATGATGGCTTTAAGAAAACATTAGAAATTAGAAATATGACCTCAAAACTTCGGATAGAACACATTTAAGAAGCTTAGTGCTTATAGTCGACTTAGGCTAACCTCAATAATTGATTAACCACAAATTGTATACAAATAAGGCGAAGTAATTACATACATGCTTATGAATTTTTATCCTTATGATGTCTTCGTTCATGCTTTAGGAGTGATGAGGCAATGGTTTCAAATATCGTGTGTAAGATAATCAAGCTTCGTGGAGCTATGTACCATATAATCTGCATTGTGAACAATCAAATATTTAATATAATGATCGCTATTTTTATACCCATTACCGAGGGATGAGGGGTATAAATATTTTCTCAAAACGTTTGCAACGCTCAGAAATAAGCTTCGGAGACCCCACAAAATATATATATTCTTGATCAGCATCAAATTCTGAATCGATTGAAGCATAGCCGTCTGTCCGTCTGTCGGGTTATCCGTCTATGTAATGCCCGGCCATAAAAGCGAAGCTACCTCAAATTTGACGGCAGTATTGGAAGTTCTTGCACGCAGGTTAATATTTAAAATGGGCCAAATTGGTGAAACGACACGTCTACAGTACTATGTAAACTGAGAACACCTCTGTTTTTCGAAGTCGATAAAAATTTCGCTTTTTACCTATTACTCATAAACATAAAAACAGCAGATAAGTATATTCTTGGGGGATGTTTCTAAAAGATGGAAAAAAATCGGTCACGCCTACTTAATTTTATAGTGTGTCATAATTTTATTTATATTACAAAAACGTTTATAACGTACAGAAGCAGGATTCAAAAAACCCATAAGGTATATAAATTTTTAGCCAGTTCCAAATTCGGAATTAATTTAAGCATAGCGGTCCGTTCATCTTTCCGTCTGCCTTTGTGGGCAAACGTGCAGTGTCTATGGTGAATTTTCTTTCGTTCGCAAAAACGCAGTTATCGCCTGCAAACTTGCAAAAGAATTTCCAAAGGACCCAAATTTTTCAAAGAGCACACCTAGAGCACGCTCACACGCGTACGCAATAAAACCAGTGAACACCTTTTCTGTCCATGTTCTTTGCTTGTTACTCACAAAGTACGACCCATACACCATATTCCCACAACATTATAGGGCATGAAAATGTAGTTTTTTTTTTCTTTTTTTTAGGATAACGGACCGATTTTCATCAAAATCTCTAACTATTGCCGCCTTATTTTGAAAAGTCGTGATATGGATAACCGTAGAGTGATGTAGGGTGCTTAATGGTAGGCCGTACCTGTTTTTTTGTATTTTGTTGTCTTAAATATTTGAATAAATTTTATGTTTGGAAACTTATCGCAAAAATCGTTTCTTGCTACTTACCCGCATACATGTGTCTATGAGTGGATTGCAATTAACAACCAAATAATTTTAAGTTTACGTTCACCAGAGAGAGGTATTACTTTGTCTCGTTGTCTATCTGATAAACATGAACTTTGACTCTTCATATATGGCAGATGTGAAATATTAGTCTTGAAAATTAATTATTTATTATAAGAAATACCCGGTTACTAGAATCACTTCAGTTAATGGAAAATTTTGACCAAAAAACTATTATTAGTTTTTGACTAAATGAGTTTAAAGAAGAAGCAAGCAGGCTCAAGCGTGAATCACGACATATTAGAAGAATCATGCTGACGAGATTGCATTTAATAACATAGTAAGTCGTATATATGTAGGGACATACAAGCCAATTGCAACATTGCCACGTTAGGATGGATGTAAATTAATCGTCGATTATATTTCCAGGTCACAAAACTACATACCTTATATCCGATCGACTACGTATCTCAGTTTAATTAAAAACATGCACTTTTGATTCGCACGCCCACATGGCTCGGAATACTTATACTTGATCACTGGGTGATTGTGCTCATAATTTAATCACTGGCGTCGTTCTTTTGGTTCTTATTTCAATTTTTAGCTTTTGTATTGCTGGCCACGGGAGTGTAATAGCGTCCATGTAAAGAACCAGACTGTACCAGGTGCGTGCAATTATTGTATAGAAAATACGCGTTTACTGTATGAAAATTCGGCGTATTATCACGCGGTAGCTCTTCGCTTTTCCCACTTGTCTGATATTTTGTGAGTGCCACGATCAAAAAAGTGTAGCTCTGTTGATCTTAATCACACATCGATCTATTTTTGTACATTTTTGCAAGACGTGACGCGCCGCGCGGCCAGCGCATATCTCATCGAACAACAAACAAACAAATAGTAATCGCAAGAATTCGAGCTGGGTGAGTAAGTCATATGGGCTAGCACTTCCCAGTTGAGTGCTTTTAACGTATCGCAAACCGGTTTTGTTGTAGGCATTGCTAGACGAATGCCATCTAAAAATGGCGTTCTCGGGGTATTAACCCTTTCACTAGACTTTTAAAAGCTAGTACCACACCGCGCTCTATTCGCCCCACTGAACACAGAGTATTGTCTTCCTGTCAAAGTCTTGCTCTCTCAAAATGGATTCACTTGTAATCCCCACTTAGGATACGAGGCACAAAAGACTTTCTTTTGTATCGTTTAGGTAAAAAAAAAATGCTTTCACTGAATGCTTCTTATTTGGTAAACAACGTGACATTTTCGTTGTTAGAAAAAGTATTTTTGCGTTGCAATATGTGTTAGCGTTACAACTACTTACTGTTGCCAAGTGTCCAAGTTATAAAAAGGAAATACAATTTCAGAAATCTATGTTCACTAAACGTGGTGTTAGGGCCATCTATGTGCAAATTCCGGTTTCATATTTACGTCCTTAATAAGAATAAGAACATATTGAAGAAATCTCAGTGTAAAATTTGCTGCGGTTGGCCCAAAAATATAATAGAAAAAAATAGTACATTTAAACCTCGATACATATAGATTTGGAATTAGGAACCTTTGGAAACGAATTGCAGAAAACAGAATATATTTAGAAGCTTTTGTAAAGCGATTTAAAGTGGTGGGTGTAGTACATCCGTCATTCGTTCAACAATCATTGAGCCAGCTCTACCCACAACGAGTGCCGAAAAAGAATGGTTAACCATTCCGGTAAACATCTTATGCATTGAGCTGATAAAAAACATATTCAGTTTTCCGGATTGTTTTCTCGCATAATAAACGAAGCGGCGTAGTTTTCGTTTCTCTTTCAGTTCCATACTTTTTTCGTAGTTTTTTGCAGTCTTGAGTAAGAAAAAATATTTTATCTTATCGAAGGCATTTGGTTTCCGTTTCATCTTTTTATCGCTTTACGAAATGCAAAAATCACTAAGTCGAGGATAAGATGAATGCGATTCTAATCAGGAGAAAATAAAGGTTCTTTGGTGTTCGATGGATGATAATGTCAGAGAATATACAGAACTTTTAAATGATTTCCTGTGGATGAAAGCTATTTGTTCCTCCTTATGATGCAGGTGCCAATAGGAGTTTTATTTGTTAAAACAAGCACATATGTGCTATGAAAACACGTATGAAACGTTATTACCTAGAATCTACATTTGAAATTTGAACACAGAAAGTCTAAACAAATTTTCAATAGTCGTACCAGTCAGGCATTAACAGATACGGTTTTCTGTTCCGAATGTCAATACAAAGGGGAATTGTACGTAAAGAAAAAGAAAACAAAAAAACAGAATACAAACTTTCGAACTCAACTTCCTAATAAATGTATAATTAGCGTGAGATCTTAAGAACTAACACTACTGTGGCATCCTTTAAAAAAAAAGGGGTTTTTTAATCATTTTTCTTGAAGGCAAGATAGCAACATAACAATGTTCTGGCAGGTGTTCAAAAAAAAAAAAAAAAAAATTAAAATAGTTTTCAAAAAATCTTAAAACATGGCAACACCAGAACCATTCTCGCCAGGCAATTTTAATTTAAAGGTCTCTGAAGGACACAGGACAAGAGGTTCAAATTTGTATATAAAAAAAATAAATAAATAAAATATTTAATCCACGTTTCTATATCTAAAGAAGGTAAGGTAAGATTTCTTAGCAATATTCAATTTTGTTGGATTGACAAGTGTCGGCAAGTGTCTGGTGGTATGTTCCCGTATGTTAATAAAATATTGAATTTTAAAAAATGTTGATAATATAGGTGACGTTATCTGTTATTGAACGACAGTATTTTAGTCTTTGCAATGCTCGTGTAAGTGTCAATCCGTGGGACCACTAAATAGTGTAGTGTATACGACATTAAGAAGAAGTTTGAGCCACTAACCACAATGTCCAATAAGTATGAAAATGAATTAAGTGATTATTGCAGAATATAAGAAATTTGTAAATTTGATGTTATGAAGAATTCGAAAAGTTAGCGAAAGAGAAGAGTGTTTATCAAATGTATTAGAGCCTATGAAAACCACAAAATATAATAAATTTACTATACCCTATTTAGTGTTGGCTTAAAAGGAAAAAAATGAACAATTATTTATAGTAAAACCGGTGGTGGAATTGAAAAACTTAAAGACCACAGATTTATAAAACGCCATTTATAGAAGCTCATTTCATACTTAATTGATGACAATCAATCTAGTAAAAAAACTATAAAGAAAAAATATCAAAAAAAAAAACGAAAAAAACGAAAAAAGAAAGAAAGAAGCAAACAGACAAATACCCTGACGAGAAAATGAGCTTGTAAAGATATTACCTACGTACACTGGTCGATATACACACGTGTAAGAAGATTGTAAATGAAATTCATTTATACGAGAGAATTCTGTGGTAAATATGATGCCATAAAAGCGCCATAAATCTATACCAAAGCCGCAACAGTATGGTTATAAATAAGAAAACAAAACAGACAAGATTGCGAGAAGATCCCCAATACATCACGCCCTATAATCTGCGCTACAGTATAGAATAGGCAGATATATATATATATATATATATATATATATATATAAA
This sequence comes from Glossina austeni, assembly GCA_000688735.1. Classification (NCBI taxonomy): domain Eukaryota; kingdom Metazoa; phylum Arthropoda; class Insecta; order Diptera; family Glossinidae; genus Glossina; species Glossina austeni. The sequence continues at coordinate 3,826,880 of KK502400.1, forward strand.
TAAACCATAAACCAAAGTAAACTTACTCTGCTTAAGTATGAAAGAAAAGTAAGTTGAAAGCATACAAACATTTATGCATATGTATAAAAGTATGTCTGAGCGTTTGTTTGTTTGTTTGTTTGGCCGTGTGTGCTCTCATCATAAGCATGGCTTTTTGTTTGATATAATTGTATCTTCCGTTTCATTACATGTTACACACATGCCATTAGATGCATTATCTTCAGGGAATAGTCGTAAATTTTTCTGCAAGACTCCGTTTAATGGGTCTGGTAGAGAGGGAAACTGGAAACTTTAGAAACGTGCTAAACATACGTAATATGCCTCTTTAAAATATTTGTCCCTGCTTCGCTTGTTTTTTCGCGCGCTCTCTTTCTTTAGCACGCTCTACGTTCGTTTGCGGAGAGATTCTGTGCATGCAATGCACAGTCGATTCAACCACCATTTGTTCACGAGTATTTTTGCTCAAGCAAGTTTTCTCACTTTCTGTTCATATCAGATTATTTTCTTTAGTTTTCACGATACGTTCTTTTTTTTTTTGCTTTATTTTTTTGGTTTTTTTTTTCTTTTTCGTTCATATATTCTTTCTTGTGACTGCGGGGTGACCGTTTACGTTGCGCTTCTATATTTGTGTGTGTGTATACAAATGTGTCTGTAGTATATAGTATGTACGGTAAAGTGTGTGACTATATGGTTGGCAATGGTGTTTGGTAACGCCCATTTAAATACAGTTATTTCATTGGGCGCGACCAGCTAAGTAAGATTGTTTCTTATATCTCCAAACCTGGGACGTTGTGTAAAAATGATTAGTTTTTGAAATTGTTGACAAAACGGATTTCAGATACTAAGGTTTATTAAATATCGCAGTCAATAAGCGATAAGCGATCCTTACATATTGTGAATTTTCCTCGAACTTCTTATTGTTAACAAATAAAAGATAGCAAGATATAGTAATGGCTTAAATGCACACAATGTACAAAAACGAAAAGGGAATTCTTTTGTTTTTAACTAAAAAGTGCGTGAGCATCTTTTTATTTACATTTTTTTACATTTATCATTTGCTATATGCTTCGGCACCGGTTAGAAAGCGAGAGACAGAACGAGAGAAGAGGAGAGACAGAGCAAGCAAGTTATCATAATTTACAGCAGCATTCTCTCGTTGTTGTAATAAAAACCAAAAAATAAATATATATATATATATATATATATATATATATTGTGTTCACATATATATTCTCTGGGTATACGAAAGGAAATTGATTTTATATCCAATGTAGAGAAACTTTTGTATTTCTTAGCAGTTGGTGCTTTGCTTTTTTGTGTGTGTGTTTTTTGTATTTTTGTATTTTTGTTAAGCACGCGTGGTGCTTATATCCTGCGGCCAAGTTGGAGTGATATCGCAATCTATTTGTGTGAGGCTTTCTCTGTCGCTCTTACACTTAAATCGCAACGAGGGTGCAACGTTCAAAGAGAGAAAACTCTTTGTCAAGCACACACACACACTAAAATCACACTCTTTACACCGCGCCTATGTTAATACAACAATATAGACACTACTACCACCACCACCACCAACAGTACCACTACCACGCAACTCCGGACCTAAATTTTATTCGACCCAGCACAACGAACTACGGCAAAACGAACGAAGAAATCAACTGCTTTTCGTACGTTGTTCAACTCTCTCGCTGCATTTTAACATTCAGTCGGCATCGATAATTACCGGTGGATGGATATCGTCGTCGTTGTTGTCGTTTAAACATAGTGTAGAAGATTTAACTGTTGGAACACTGCTATTACAACTACTACTACTGCTGATGTCTGCCCGTTTGCTTGCTTACTTGCCACTGTTGCCATATTATTGGACTTATTATTATCATCATCTCGGCACATTTTGAAACTGTTCTGCAGTAGTGGACTCTGATTAAGTGAGCTAAACTATATATATATATATATATATATATATATAGTATATATATGTATATATACTGCAATCTAAAGTTGAAATAATAAAAACGAACAAAAAATAAAAAAAAAAACATTTCTCAACATTGTAATTATACTAAAATTAGCGTGTGTGCTCTGGCTATTTTGCTTTTTGTACGTGTATAAATATATATACTCGCCTATAGTACGTATATGACGTGCACATAGAGTAAAAATCTACTGAAAAATAATCAGTTAACAAAAAAAAAAAAAAATTCAAAATTAAAACGTTATCAAAAGCGTAAAAATAAAATATCAAAAAACAAAAAAAAAAAAAAAAGGAGAAGAAATTTACCACGTGAAGAAACCAATTAAAGACCCCTCTTCGTTCGTTACGAAATCAATGATAATTATTACAAATTTAACACCTCAGCCACAACATAAATGCGAGCAATTATCGCATCAAATATTTTATGCTGTGAAATATATATAAAGTGTTCCCTCACTTATGCGTAAATTAATTAGAAAATCAAATTAATTCGTTTTTTTTTTTTTTTACATCGAAATACTTTCATTATATTCATCCTTTATATATTATAAACACGTATATACAATCATTTATATAGGTGTATATATATATATATTTATATATGTATATATGTATATACGTATACATATATATGAATGTTTATATATACGTAAACAATGATTGATGCTGCTTGCAATTACTTAAATCCTTATGCAACGGCTTCGTTAGCTGCAACCACAACACAAACATCTGGCCCTCCGATTGTCACTACGTTGGCCAATGGCAACGAATTCATATCATCAGTTTCTACCACATCGCCATACAATAATAAGACACTAGTTGTGTCATCACCATCGTCAGCAGTCAGTTACAATCCAATGAAAGTGGAAATGCAATATCCGCCACAGCCATCCTCTACGGGTTCGGTTTCGCCCAATTCAAGCATACAATCAGCTCCGTCGTCGGCTTCCGTGTCGCCTAGCATTTTTCCTTCGCCCGCCCAGTCTTTTGCATCGATTTCCTCGAGCCCACCTTCTTCGGCTACTTCGGCATCTCCCCTATCCGGCTCACATACCGAATTGGGTGCGGCTGCTGCTGCTAGTGCTGCTTATTCATGGAATACGGCTGCCTATACAGCTGCATTGCCTACTAGGTATGTATCTTCGCAAATCTCTGTTAGAATGTATATGTATGTGCGCGCATATTTGCACACAACACAAATGCATTGGTTGTCCCTTTTCTCTGTTTTAAAAAAAAAAAAATTTATAAAAATTATGGAAAACCTTTTTCCGTTTCCTACATAGTATGACATATCAATTTACATGTGTACGTTCTTGCATTCCATAAACAGAACACAATTTCCATATGCTCAATATGCCTCGGATTATTATGGTAATGTGGGTATGCCAGCTTCCGCTGGAGCTTGGTTTTCACATCAGGATCGTCTTTATCAGCCGTGGTCGGGTCAAACATACACTAGTTTCAATTTTGATGATATTGCCTTTCAAACGCAGTTGCAACGTCGTTCGGTGCGTTGCACCTGCCCAAATTGCACGAATGAAATGTCCGGCTTACCGCCGATTGTGGGACCGGACGAACGTGGTCGCAAACAACATATTTGTCATATACCCGGTTGCGAACGTCTTTATGGGAAAGCTTCACATTTGAAAACCCATTTACGTTGGCACACTGGCGAAAGGCCATTTTTATGTCTAACATGTCATAAACGTTTTTCTCGATCTGATGAGTTACAGCGACACGGGCGGACACATACAAATTACCGTCCGTACGCATGTCCTATTTGTTCGAAGAAATTTTCACGCAGTGATCACCTTAGCAAGCACAAGAAGACACATTTTAAGGATAAGAAAAGCAAAAAAGCTTTAAACGCTGAAGCCAAGGAGCAAGCAAATCCCACTGCAACCGTCGGTGTCATTAAGCAAGAAAAATCGACATCAGAAAGCCAAGAGAAAACATCTCAAGTCAAGTCTACCATCTTGTCAACGACAGTATCATCGATTTCAACGGCCCCTACAATTCCAGAGACCGCCAAGACAGCAATTGCAGCTGCAGTTACTGTCCGCTCAAATGCTGTACCACGAACTAATCAACAAAATGTACCTCATTTGCAATTAAAGACCGAACAACCTGACATTCCCTCTGGTTATACACCCTATCCGAATTTGTATCATCAGAGCTCCTCACTTTTCCAGCCCCATTTGAGCGGAAGCACCTCATATGGTGCTTCCTCGCAACCACCAGCTGCACCACCCACATTCGATTTATGGAATACTCATCATAATCGCAGTGCCATCGAACATCAGCATCACCAGGATCATCAACAACATCAGCATCACTCATCTTCGCCTAATGCCGGAACACTTAATGCCCCAATAATGGCAAGTTCTACCGCAAATCATCAACAACATACTTTACAAATTCTCCAGACCTCTCATCAACAGCATCATCAGCAGCAACAACATACGCAAACTTCTACGTCGTCGTCGTCGTCGTCGTCGTCGTCGTCGTCCTCTTCTTCCCATACAAACACCTATACCGCCACAAATGTCAGTCAACATTACGCAAATTTAACAATGCAAAGTGAATCTCAACTAGCCGCTGAATACGGTCTAACGATGTCAGCACCAGGTGGTGGTTCGTCACCTGTCAGTCATTCTCATCATCCGCACGCTCATGCACATTCTCACGTTCACATGCAGCATTCGGCGGCCAATTATTCCAGCATAATTGGTCAGATGAAAAGTGAATATCCAAGTTATCCTGAATTTTCCACAACTTCTTCGTATCCCGCACCGACCTCAGCATTCCACCACCATCCACCTAATCCATGGGCTACGGCTGCTGCTTATCAACATCCCCACGCTACTGCTTAAAACATGCGAGACCGTGTTTAACTGCTAATTGTTGTAGCATTGCTTTTAGGTAAAAATTATAGTTAAACTGTATCATGGGTTTCTGATGGATTGAAAATAATGCCAGAGATTTATTATTATTATTATTATTATTATTATTATTATATATAAAATTTTTAATTTCCTTTAAAAACAATCGTTGCGATGATGATCATGAATTTCACAGTCAAGTGTCGCAATGCTTTGATTATTTTTTTCAAATTTCCTTTTTATTTATGTCTTATTCGGTAAGCCAAGCTGTTACCGCCAAGTGGCACAGAAAAAAATCGATGGGTTTTTTTTCTACTGTACAACTTTCACCTACGGCTTATCAATTTATTTCAAATTTTTTTTTAAAAAAGTCTCCGCATTGTTTTTACTCGGAAAACTTAAACTGGACTTGTAGGATCGTTTTGTTTTTGGTTTTTTTTTTTTTTTCTTTTTGTTCCATTCGATTACATTGAAACACAGAATAAGTTTAACTTTTTCAAACGCAAAAACCAAATGACTTGCTTTACTGCTGTTAAGTGAAACTGTTTTCCGTGCACAGCAATTGGCAAGTAATTGGTTGAAATTTCATTTACAAAAGCCGGTATATACTTTTTTGATTACCTGATATGTGAGCTTAAAGATCAATTTGACGGATCCACATGGAATCAAAATTATTTTACTCACTTTACGTTTTTTTATATATATCTTCTAATACTGAATTTTTATTAAGGTATAACTATTATGTTGCTTACAATATACAATAAATGTTTATAATGTATTCGTCTGTATTCGAAAATTCTGTCTAATACACACATATTCGAGTAGATATTTGTATATATATATATATGTGGACGTATATAGCTATGCCTTTTTTTTCTATATACTACAAAATAATTACTTTCAATTTTTTGTTATGCTGACGTATGCTGACGTCTCTCCTTAATTACACGAAGAAAAGTAAAAAAAAAAAACAAAAAAAAAGTAAGAAAAAAAAAAAAGACAAACAAACAAACATATACATACCTATATACAATATAAATAAATAAATCAAATAAGTAATAACAATAAAAAAAAGAAGTTATTAAAAATCCAATAATTTTGTGTAGTTCTTGAAGTGTTCTCCATCGCTCATCATCAGAGCATCAAATCATCCTTTTGATTATGGTACGCAGTCCACTTGGAAGTGCATGTTAGACGTTCTTTTTTTTTTTATTTTGCAGAAGCTTCTCCACAATAATTGCTTAGTCTGTTTAGTTTAGTGGCTAAGGCTTTCATTTAACTTTTGCTTCGATTCCGAAAAAGATTGAATTATGAATTGGATTCAGTGCGTTTGCTTCTATTGCAGTTTCGTCGACTATTTTCCTAACTTTCTTGATGAAATTTGGAAAAATGCCCGCAAGGATATTTCATTAAAAACATAGAAAAACGAGTGACAAAAAACGTTAAAGTGTAACTGTGTATGTGATTACTTTGCGTTTTGTTTAAAAAATTCTTGATACTTTCCTGATACCGTCCATGTTGCTCAGTTATCCAGCCTATTAAAGACGCCAAAAACGATCTCAAAAAAAAAATTTTAGAACCGAAAACTCCTCCAATAAGTGTTCTTACACTTCACAACGATTGCAGTTTTCATGTTTTTATCTAAGCTTGAATCAAGAATATATGGACATGTCGGCTCTATTTTTCTTGATTTCAAAAGTTTGAAAAAACGAGAAGACGGTAATGCAGGTGGATAATGTGACGGACGGAAGGCGAACGAGCAAAGAGACAGACAGACGAAAATGCTGAGAGATAGTTTGATAAACACATCTGCACACAACAAAATGAGTCAGCAGAATGACAGACATTTTATACATAACACAAGTGATTGATTGTACGAAGTATTGAAGCCTTGAAAAAATCAAAATGTCACTACTTCAGGCCCTTTGTATTGTTACTCACCGTATTATTTAGACTACCTGTTTAAAGTATGTACGCGAATAAACGCATGTGTACATGTCGGTGTGGTTCATCTTTTTCTACTTGACAGCGTTCACCTCTCTATGTGATTTTTATATTCTACATCAGTTTCGGTGAGGTAAGGTGAGGTAAGTATATGCGCATGTAAGTAAAATCCAGAAGGACTTACGACAGACAGGCCTTTTATTATATAACTCGATTTAGAATCGATTACAGTTTGTCTGCTCGTGGATCGTGTTGTTCACCCGATAAGGTAGCAAGTTTTGAGATATTTAGACAAAAATCGGTGCACTGGCGTTAGGTAATGAAAACGAGTTGGATGAGAGCACATTTGCCCGTGCTCGCCACTTTACGCCTTATTTTCAAAAAGTCATTATATGCAAAAGAAATTGTAACTTTTGCGTACTTAGTTGATGTGAAAAATTTGGACCAGACCGGCAAACTCTTTGAAACTTCTTTCCTAATTATTTTCTTTTTTTTTATGTGACCAACCACTCAGGAAATGTTTCCTATTCGTGTAATACGGTGACGGTCGCAACCTAGTGGGTGTGTGGCCAATCGATAAGTGTTATGACTTCACCGACTGGTCACTCACTATACCCAGTACCAAAGTAAACTCTACCATATTGAGATTTGAACTGACGAACACAGAAATTTGGCAGCCACGATTGTTATTTTCTCCGCTACTCATGCTAACCTATACGGTATCATGCAGCCGCCCCTACTGCAAAAGCAAGCTTTATATGATAAGACAATTCAAGTTTTAATATTTCATGATATCGGTCCGTAGTAATTCGTTATAAAAGTGGACTGTACTCCACCTAAGAATTTTATAATGAAAATTTGTCAATAATAGTAAAGCGATATAGACAGTAAATGTATCAAAATCGAAACACGTGGATTTATTTTTTCATATAAGGACGGGCTCTAGCGAAAAGTAATGTCAACAAAGTTTAATTTTTTGTAACTTGTGACCATAATAAGTAAAAAAGTAATGAAGCCTTTCATACGAAATATATTTCTATTTTTTTTTTAAATTTGAACCATATTTGTTCACGCTCTCGGGTCACTTCTTTGTACGACTTTCATGAAGCGTGTGCGTTTACATGCAAACAAGGTATAGTTTTTCGCATTATATTCAGGTAAATAAATGAAGAATTGTATTAGGCGAGGCCTTGGCCGAATAAAAGCCAGCTAGTGTTGCAGCATGAAAAGATGTCTGCCATGCAAAAAAAAAAAAATAAGAAAGCAATTTTTTTCGTAGGTTGTGCGGTGCTTGCCACGTTAACATAGTGTCACAATAACCGCATTCCGTTTAATGTTCTATTCATAATAGACTGCATTTGGACAGCTTGTCAAAATCTTAGTATTATGCCATTAAGTGAATTGATGTTTGTATTCTTGTAATGTGATAATTGAAAAATTTTTTACCACTAGTAGTATTCGTACCCAAGGTGATTAGCGGTCAACAAAGAGTTAATAGTTTTTCTTAATTTTTTTAAAGTTTTAAAAAGAGTTTATGACTTTCAGAGATGTTTTCTTTAAATAGTTAAATTTATGGCTTTACTTGTGTGAGCGCGTACAATATTTTGTTGCTGCTACATATCTGTGTATACGTTTGCCATATATGTATAGATTTGATTGGCGACCTGTGGCTAAATTTGATTTAATAATTACAAGTTTTAATTTTACAGCCTAGTCAGTGTACGCCCTTGTGTTAAACTAACGAGCATTTAAGTTTTTATATTCATCAACCGAGGATGGGGCAGCTTAGTAAGTAATTTTATCATTTTGTTTTTATTAGTACTCACACAGCTACGATATAACGGGGATCCCATCATAAATGTATGGTTTTCTTTATCCGCGTAAAAAATTCGTCTACACTTAAGCGTATTTAGAAGTGTCCCTTCAGCTCATTTCTTTTGCATACTTCATCACACACACACACACACACACACGCGCATACACACAAACACACAAGCGATTTGATTAGGAAATTGGCGAAATTTGTTAATTTTTTTTGCAATTTTTTGTACCGAACTTTTTTTAGTCTCTTGTGTGATTGCGGAACATGTCATACGCGTCTTGTTACGCCAATCAATTATGGATATGTGGAAAAAAATCAAACAAACAAGAAAACTCCTTTTTGGGGCGTAAATTTATAAACCACTGTTTAGTGAGATATTTAGCAGGGAGTGCACACAACACAGAATTTCGATTTGTTGCACTAACAGTTTCGATATCAGGCGATGGAGAAACTTCGGTCGAACGAACGTTATTAGAACGAGTTGGAATCTCAATCGGACATAAGCAAGTTGCGTTGGGTTTGGGAATCAACATTTAGTACATTGAAAGCAATGAAGCTGCACTGGCTTTAATAAGCCTGAAAAAGTGACTACCCTTAGTCTACCCTGAGACAAACAAAACAAAAAAAAAAATCAGAAATTCTCACTTTTTACAATAACGCTTTGGCACTGAGCTCAATATACTCTCTTTATTGGGGTAGCGCTGACAAGTTGATGTTTCAACGGCAGTTATTACTACTTTCAGATTGCAACCGGCCGGTTGTGCACTGGGAACGCCTTCCTTCAAGAAGTGACTTTCCTGTCTGTTGCTTTCTTTGAACTTCTTTTCGTTCCATAGAATTTATTCTGGGGATCACGCTAACGCTTAGAGATGGCCTGTGCTAGTTGCCATTCAGCCTTTGCTGGTGTTCCCGCGTTAGTGAAGTGTAATTCCTTTTTCTCCATGTAAATGCATTTGAATTGTCATCCGCTATAGATGACTAAGTCAGGTCTTCCTTCCGGGCCTCATCATCAGATGAATCGTTGTCATCGTCTTCCCTTCGTCTTCGGGGGACCGTTCTTTGACATTTTAATCAGCACCGGGATTAGTTTTCTGATTGATTCCGAAGTTTGTTGCTTTTCATACAGCACTGCTAGCGTAATTCCCAAAAGTGTTCGTGAAAAGATCGGCAATTTTACAATCTTTTTTAATCCCAGTTAATGAAAACCTCTTGGGAAGGAGTCAACTTTCAGCTTCCCGAGACCGTTCTCAGACGTTCGATTTCAGCAGTATAAGTCTGGATCCATTTATTGGGCCTCTGACAGCGTGCAGTCAATGGTAGACAACTTATCTTCTTCATATATTTACTGCCATACTTGCTTCCAAACGCATGTATAACAGAATCCACGTCTATTTTTTTACTTGAAGGGGTTATATAGACGATTTCAACTGCTCCTCCTCGTACGAATATTATAAGAACTTTATCATCCATATTTCATGCCAGCTTTGTCGCCATTCTATTGAATTGTGATTTGAATATAGTGGAAGTTGGAAGGAAAACATGGGCATATGTAGTTTAGTGTTGCAGGCTATGCAGCTGACCTGTTTTTTGCTTTGTTTACATCTTTTTCTATGACTATCATCGAATTTTGATGTCCTTTACGTACATTGTTCGTTGAATTTTATCAGTTGGAATTATTGCGCTATAATAGTAAGCAATCTATTTATCTTTGCCAAGCTTCCCGTCCATTTTTGTTATACTATCTGGACATATAAGCTTCAAGTACTGCACGGAAATGCACTCCCCACCGCTGTATGTTCATCGTACATCATGCTTACCATCGGCAACGGTTAGGTTTCGTTTTTATTATACTATCTGAACATGTAAGCTTCCCGGTTCAAGTACTGCACTGAAGTTCCTGCATGGAAATGCACTCCCCACCTCTGCATGTTCATCATACATCATGCTTACCATCGGCAACGGTTAGGTTTCTTCTTCTTGTTCTTAGGTTCTGTTTAGGTGTCATCTCTCATTCATACATAAAAATTGTAAATTATTTAGCCAATTATGGACATGACGGTTGGCTGATTGTGGCATTTTTTACGCTGTCTTTCCACATGATCTGGAGATATTTGCTTTAATTTGTATATTATTGTAAGGTAAAAATGATAAACTGTAACCTTTTACTCGTATCGCTCGGGACGATATGTCTTATTTTTAAATTAAACCCGTTCACCAAGTCCACTAAGTATATGCATTTTCCATTATTCATTCTCAATTTTTGGAGACTTTAATATTTGCATACACGACTGGGAATTTTAGATGAAAACATACCCTACCACGGTACACTTAATTAATCCAACCAAACATAGAGCATGAGCTTGATGCCAAGAACATGCGGGTTTTGTGTTGATAAAAACAATTCGTTAGACTGGTATCAGAGTTTTTAGCGTTGCGGATATTGTCTCCTCTGGATTTAAACAGGAAACGGTCCACAATTGAAAAAAGACAAGATTATCTAGATTCCGGCGTGATTACTTCGATTGTTACGTAAGGTAAAAAAAGTAATCCTTTCACATAGACAGGTCGTAATACTATAATTCAATGCAACAAAGGGCTGCTTAAATACTTTGTTAGAAACGCCCGTCCAATAGTTGGTTCAGCCAATGAAATTCTCTAATAGGAAGAGGACGAGTGACGAAGGACATGTAAAACTGTATATAGTTCATGTGTTCGTGTTAGTGTGATTGCGAAAAGTTATACAAAAGTTAAGGCGTTAAATAAAACATATCCTTGTTATGCATCAGCAGACAGTGCGTAGGCGTTACTCAGGTGTTTTCTGCCTCATACGAGAGGAAGCTCATATCATTTCGAACCGTGTGGGATTGTGATAACATTTTCCACTTCGACTCATCTTTGGACAAGTGAGAGTTTATCGTAGCCAAGCATTATGGGGAACTTTATGAACAAGTTTTCTGACTCGTGCAAACTCTACAACTAATAAAAACTATTCTGAACATCTTTCGAAATGTGTGATTATTATCCTTTTGGGAGTCTTTTATCGGTTCAGAGGTAATGAAATATAAAAATATTTGCATCGAAAAAAAGTTTATCTCAAAATCTTTTTTCACATTTTAATTTCTGATGGAGCTTCGCAATAAATCTGTTTGGTTTGATCTGGGTTTTGCTGGGAGTGATAGTGAAAAGCTTTTTTTTTTTTTGCCCAAATGCGTGTAAATTTGTGCTAACAAGTATTCACGCGTTCGTCTCTTATGTCAAGTACTTGAAAACACATGCTATTTAATTTAATATATGAGGCACTGAACAAGGTTTGTATTAATCGTTCGTGTGTATGTGCATTTAATTCTTGGAATTCAAAATCAATTGACTCTTTCGACTTAGTTTACTTTTTAGTACATTTTTCTTTCATATGACAATTATTAACATAAGTATCTATGTTAATTTAGATTTATGGCTTCTTGTTGCCCCCTCTGATGTCTGAGTGCACTCTTCTTGCGTTAGCCGCAAGCGATATATTACTAATACTGATAACATAATGACATGAAAATTGACCTTGATCTTGGTGGAAATCTGTGAAAAAGCACTTGCCAACTATTTTGACCGAGAACTTGTAAATAGAACAACAATTTGTTAGATAGACAACAGGTTTACTATTTAATGTAATGCAATTCATAAAATTTTGAGCGAAAGTCAACTTATGTTTGCTCGTATATATCTACAGATGTTTAAGCAGCCTACTTGACCTACAAATGAAAAAATTTGTTCATCTAGATAGATATATATATATACATATATATATATATATATATATAATACATTATTAAATTGTTAACTTATATAAAAGAAGAGCTATGCGTACGCTCTTGTGCTGCTGCTGCTGCTGGTGCTGCTGCTGTTGTTGTTCTTGTCGTTGTTGTTGCTGGTGTGTAGTAAAATAACTAAAGTCAAAATGTCAATTTTTGGGTTCTTTATGTTTCATTTTACAAACCGCCTTTTTTCTAAGAAATTCGTATACAATTTCCAATAGTTTTTGAGAATATATGTACAATGTTTTTTTTTTTGTTTTACTTTCGTTCAAACATTTGTTTAAGCGAAATGTGAAAGGAAAACGCAGAGAAAGAAAAAATCCAGAACAGATCGCCAAAGGACATTTGTATTAGATTATCACTTTTGGTTAGATAAGCAACCGAAACGAATTTCTCAAAGAGAATAACCTTAACAATCTAACAATAAAGATCATAACTGAAAATATTTATTTATTATTGTTGTTGTATTTTGGATAATATTACATATACATGTAATTATATACATCTATCTTTTCATATTTTTTTTCCTTTTATCTTTTTGTGGTGTAATGGGCGTTAACAGCACCACTTGTGGTCATAACCGTGTAAAAGCACATTTATGTTTAGCAGTTTTTTTTTTTTTTTTGTGTTTAATTTTTTTTGGAATTTTTTGTAAATATTAGTTTAACAAGGATTAAAGCAAAAATCGATTAATTCAAAAAATCTCATTGAGAATAAACTGAGTTTCAATTTTGAATATTTTGAAAGAAAAAGATGATTTGTGCAAATATTTTCCCTTGCACTAATCGAAGGACAATTACAGTAAAGTAACATAAAAAAAAAGTTGCAATTAAAATATTAAAGATTTACAGTTTAATGTATTGCGGCTTTTAGTCTCATAACTTATGTAAATATAAAATAATCTGAATCAGATGCAGATGCAGATTTAGCTCGTTTACATATGTCTTGTCATTTAGATGAAAGTAAGCCCTATTTCTCTAACTAGGTTCAATATTTTTAAGTTTTTAGTCGAAAATCCGCTATACCTTAGACCTACAATTCCGTTTGTAATAACTAAAAATGTACAAGAGGTCTGGTATATAAGAGGTCTGGTATATAAGAGGTCTGGTATATAAGAGGTCTGGTATATAAGAGGTCTAGTATATAATAAAGGTAAAATTTATCAGATGTGAAGCTCCAAGTTGATTTTGTCATGTCCGTCCATCCACCCGATGTACACTATTGGCTTCCACTACTCCTTCTCTCGCACTCGCTGTCTTTCTAAGCACCGTAGCTCTTGGAGCATTTTCCTTATGAACTCGTCAGTGGTGCTCCAGGCTTGGTTATCACCTGGTATATCTCACTGGGTTCTACTTGAGGTGTTCCATAGTCAAACTTGCTGCAGTGCAATATAGCGTGCTCTACATCTTCAACTGTATCCTCGGGACCGAACATGTACAGGTAGCTCCAAAAACAGCCGTGGCTAGTCATGACCCTGAGTGAGGTAATAACTTAGTTCCCCGTGTGGCTTTTTGATCCATCGCGTTACATTTGGGATAAAACCAACGACTATCTTTCTTTTGTTGTTCTTTCCCATCGCGGTTGCCATATGCTCATCGATACCAGCTGCTCGTCTTTGTGTTTTCTCTTTGTCTTTGCGTGTGTGTGTGTGTGTGTGTGTGTGTGTACAAAATTTGCAAAATTAAAGCGATCAAGAGTCCAAATTTCTTTATAATTAATTAGATAAATAACAATTTGTCTGAAACCTTTCAAGAGTTCAACTCCAGCTCAACTTCAGTTCATCATTAGATTTTCATAACACGACGGGTTCAACTTGGCAGAAAATTATGCCTTTTTTTTTACGTTACTAGCACTAGCCATCACATCCATAAATAACGTTACCGTGATGACAGTTGTTTCAAAATCTTGCCCATATTTCCTTAAAAGGCTACGACTTTAATAAAAATGCATTTTATGCCTTGCTATAGGAGAGTAGTTTAAATATAATTTTAGTAAATTTGAAAATATTTAATTGCCCCACACGTGCTAACTTATCGGTTAAGCTTATCAATTTTTGGTTACGCCTCCGATTTTCTTTAAGTTGATTATTAGCTAGCTAATCGAAGAAAAACCATTTGTTTCTTTTATTTTTCAGATTTTCCTTTATTGTACGAAAAACATAATCATTGATGTGTATGATCTATGCGAGAGAGAGAGAGAGAGAGAGAGAGAGAGAGAAAGAAAAAAAAATTAATTGCATGGCTAAACTTTTAACATGTGTATAAATTTATTTTATAGTACATGTGAACATTTACATATGTAGATATGTATGTCAATTATATGCATACAAACATAAATATACACATACGCACATCCCCCTCCACCCCCATGAAATTTTCATTTTCATGGTACCGTATGTTCGATTGTTGTGGTCGGTCGGTCCTTATCGTTGGGCTATATGCGTGTTGCTGCATAAAGGACAACGGGACGCACACAATGACCTGCCATGTTGTGTTTTCCTTCTTATTTGAAATTATTTTATTTATTTTTCATTTGTTTGTTATTACAAAGCCGCGTTCTGCATTTACTTATTTATTATTTTATTTTATTTTTTATTTTTTTGCTCTTTTTTTTTTTTTTTTTTTTTTTTCGTAGTTATTGTCATTCAGTTGCGGTTTTCATTATTTGTTTGTCGTTTATACGTACATATATGAAGCATAATACATTGAGTGAGTAACGATTATTTCTAGAACAATTTGAACAATTGTGCAGCAGTAAATGTTATATCAACACCCACCATTATTATTACTATTCGGGGTTATCGAAGAGTCTTTCGATGACCTTTAGCAAGGCCCTAAATAATGAATGATTGAATGAATGGTTGGCTAGCTGTCTGGCTATGTGGGTGTCTGTAAATAATTTGGTTTTCTTTATACTGGCCATGATGATGAATACATTGCATGTACTGACTATGTGCATGTATATGGGTGTATAAGTTCCTGCGAGTGCCATGAATGATTGCGTATAGAAATAATGGACTATTTTGACCAATAAAATACCGTAACAAATTGATTGAATTTTTTTTATTTTTTTTTTGTGCTTAACATTTGATTTGTTTCACCTAGTTTTTGGTAAAATGCTTTGTTTTCATTGTGCTCGCCCTTTGAATGTGTTTTCATGCTTATATGTTATATACATAAATAGCAAGGGTGATAAAAGCCAATAGTTATTTTTAGCAGTTCTCGGCGTCATCGGGAAAAAATTTTTGTATAGCGCTAGCAACACAGTCATAAAAATGCGTGCAATCAATCTATTAAATGATAAGTAAACGAAAATACGGCTTCCGTTTGATTTTTACAAACAACAAGCAATACATCGTTCATCTAAAACAATTGATAATGGATTTTACGATTTTTTACAATGGCTTAGCAGTTACTTGGAAGTGCTTCATCGACTTTTCGCTCATTTTTGGGTACTCATAGAGTCAAGATGTGGTTTATTTCGCTCTTACTCATAAATCGTCAGATACGATCGTATTATAAGCGGTTTTTGGAACACCTCCACATATGATTTCCGGAATATTTTCTTAGATCGCATGATTGAACGATTAGTAAGGGTCTGCTGAATAGCTTATCTGCTTTATACTTTGAAAGCACTAGAAGTCAATTATTTGTTTGGCGATTTTCGAGGAAGTTTGGATTGCCTTTGAAAATCGTACTCAAGTGAATTATGCTCTTTCTTTTTATCGCTCTCTTCGCACACTTTTCGCAGGCAGGAGCTTACATCAGTGGTTTCCACCCTTTTTAACAAAAAAATTAATCCGCCCCCCTTTAAAAAACAACAAAAAAAACCGAAACAATCAGATGCTTCTGTTTACTGTTTGTTTGGCGCGAGTAAGCACGAGAATAACCGGGATGTTGCAAGTGCTTATCTTTTGATTCCACGCCCCATCGGTACTCGGCTCCAAACGCGAAAGC
>KK502400.1:3843500-3888794 GCA_000688735.1 Glossina austeni
ATTATAACAAAAAAAAAAAAAAAAAAAAAAAAAAAAAAAAAAAAGGAGGAAAACCGTTAAGAGTTAACTTCATATTTGGGCTATAAAGAGATTTTCTTATCAATGAACTTGAAGGAAATCGTGTGTGGGTCCACAAACTCTTATATCTAAGCGCGTATATTTGGCGCAGATACTTGATAAATTACGTTATTAATTATAACAAAAAAAAAAAAAAAAAAAAAAAAAAAAAAAAAAAAGGAGGAAAACCGTTAAGAGTTAACTTCATATTTGGGCTATAAAGAGATTTTCTTATCAATGAACTTGAAGGAAATCGTGTGTGGGTCCACAAACTCTTATATCTAAGCGCGTATATTTGGCGCAGATACTTGATAAATTACGTTATTAATTATAAAAAAAAAAAAAAAAAAAAACAAAAAAAAAAAAAGATGCGTTGCATTAGATAATATCGGTTTGGCAGGGGTTACACTTTACGTATATCTTTACATATCATTTGTATAGAATCTGTAGTGGTCTGTAAGCAGGAGGTAGAATTTTTTTGGTTTCCCATTTTCTCAGGTTTTCCAAATCATTACGATTTAGCAAAAATGTATTTTAAATATATATATATATATATATATATGTATATACATATACATATATAAATGTTTTGGTTTCAAACTTACACAAGACGCATTACTCATTTCTGCTCATAAATCACCAAATACATATATATATATATATATATATAAACGCATATACAAGTTTATGCAGTTTTGTTTTACGGCGTCATATGTTTAGACCAAACGCAAAAAGGATTGGATAAAATATTCGGTGGGAAGGAAAGTTATCCCATAGTTTCGACTAAACCTAAGGTTTGCCTTATCCCTCTTTAAGCAGCATTTAGCATTGGTTGATATTTTCAATATGGGCTCAGTGCGAATGCGTGGGCAATGTTTCGCAGCGAGTCAAATATAACTTTTTATCCAATTCGCAAGCACACTGAGCCAAACTAATAAACAAATTAATGCCAAGAGATATAAATAGAAAACAACTATATGCGTAACCGTATGATATGACTTTTTTGACAACCCAAGGTTTACTGCTTTAGCATTTTTAAGTGTATGCCGTGCAAATACACATCTTTTTTCATTGTTTTTTTAAAGGAGTCTTAAAACTCTACTTAATTCATTATTTTTCTTTTACCACAGGTGACTACGTTCACGTAGAACTGGGAATAACTTTAAGTGCAGTACGAGAGCGTCACACCATTTTTGGAGTTCCTATGGACATGCCTGTAAATATTTTCGCAAGTTTATGTAAGCGCGTATAAACAGTTTTCGTATACAATGCTGTCTTACCCGTTTGGTTACAGAAGACATCATAAATGAGAGTTCAACACTAACTTGACGGCGAACGTATGATTTGTAATCGTTATTCGGCGTAGATTTCTTTTATTAAATACATACTTGATTTTTTGATTTTATTAAATAATAATTGGAGGTTTTTTTACCAACAAGGAATTCGGGACTTCCATAGATCTATATAGCTGTGATCTCTTATATCTTTTCTTTGAATGTTATGTTGTAAGGTTTCGTTCCTCGTTGCTTGTAACATTTTAAACTGTCAGAATTTATTACTTTATCTCAAAATCGTACGCAGTTCGACACGATAGGCTTGTCGTCATATATCTTTTATAGAGATCTGAATTATGTTAAGAAAATTTCATTTCACCCAATCACAACTTGAGGTGTCTATCATTGCTTTGATGAGCGGGTATTTGGAAAATGTTACCTATTTTTAAGATAACTTAAAAGGATCGAACACTTTTTAAAATATGTCGAGCAGCGAAAGAAAAAGCACGAATTAATCACAAAATCCTATCAAAGGCTGCAAATGTCAAATATGTTCAAATGTTGAAGTTAACTTAGCCATATACGTGCATGTGCACGTGTCCTTTTTAGTTTCCTACTATGTCTAATATAATGATTAAATGATGAGTAAATTTATGCGCACATCTAATGGAAAAATATTGTGCGAGACATCCTGACAGATGAGTAGTTAAAAATTTTCAAGAATTTCGTCATTACTACGGTCGCATTAATATATTCTGCTTTAGTGAAAATTTCCTCAGTTCGCGGTAATAATAATTGCAAGACGCAGACACGCGCACACACACATACACATAACACGACACAAATCCATCAGTAAATCATTGAGTTTTTTTGTGATTACGCTTGCGATCGTGGTTTAGGTAACTTAAAATTTTCATTTCAAAGACAGTGAGTTTTTCTGATGGGGCCCTCTCTCTTCGTGAACGTGAAAACGTTCTCGATTATATCCAAGAACTAAATCCGGAGTAGAATTTAATTATAAGTTCATAATTAGCTGTTTAAAGCGCGTTTCGACGTTAACACATATAAAAGATATAGAGAGAAAGATAAGAGATGTGATCGTAGAAAGTGCTCTCTCGCTCCCTCATGCGACTCATGTGAAAGGATCCTAAGAAACAGCGTTGCATAGCTTGGCTGCATAGCTTGACGAACGAAAATGTCTAAGATGGATATAATGAACCGACTCGATTAAGCAACATAAGCAAAAACTATATATACAGATGTATATATATATTATTTATAATATTTAGCTTATGCTGCTTAATGGTATTCGCATGTAGCATACAATATATAATATACATATGTATACATATTAAATACATATATATATTGGGTTTCTGTTGCTTAATGTTATCCGCGTATTTAGAATACTATATATTCCCTCGAGGTGTGTGCATTATTCATTTTTCGATAATTATAGTGTAGAATAAAAACATCAACATTTTTATTCCAACATTTTTATGTTTATTTGATTTCATTTCGTTCCGATGCGAATGCGAATGCGAATGTTTTGTATATTATTTGAAAAGGGTTTTGATTAAGCATTGAGTAGTTTAGGCGTTAGTTCCATATTTACATTAAAATTTAATTAAAAGCATTTATACGATGCTTACTAATCCGTGGCAGAAAATCCGTGGCACAAAAAAAAAAATTTCATTCAATGGCAG
The DNA here is from genome assembly GCA_000688735.1 of Glossina austeni. Lineage (NCBI taxonomy): Eukaryota > Metazoa > Arthropoda > Insecta > Diptera > Glossinidae > Glossina > Glossina austeni. Next base: position 3,846,538 of record KK502400.1, read on the forward strand.
ATAGAGAGAGAGAGAGAGAGAGAGAGAGAGAGAGAGAGAGAGAGAGAGAAATCCTAAGCATGCGAGGGGCAATAATCAAAGTCAAAAGACTGCCGGGTGCCATATGGCGGTGTGTTAAGTATGTCGTTCCTTTTGTGTGTATTTATCAAAAACGCTAAAAGCAAAGCCTTGAACGATTTTGAATCGTTCATCCGTCGCTCAGGAGTAGCAAAATTATGAATAATTCTTTCATTATGCTGCTAATATTTTGCCCTTCTTAACTGTATTATGTTACTTTTTCTCTACTATTCAGGTAAGAGCTCAGGTTCTTTTGCACATTCTCGAAAGTGAGAAATTATTCACTTCAGTTAGGTAGTTGAACCCATAAAAAAACATTAGCACATTTTCAGAGGACCATTTTAAGAATATCGGAGTAGCAGGAAAATAGAGCATTTTTGAGTCTCTTCAGGTGCTGAAAGCGTGCTTACTATTTCGAAAACAATTTTACTGGTGTGTATCGACAAAGCACAGCATGATGCTTAGTAATGGTTGGTTGTATAAATTGCAAAAGAATTAAATAAAATGCATTTTCATGGATGCTAGTAATTATTAGTTAATTATGTACACTTGTTTGTCTCCTACAATTGTATTCGAAATTTTTCGTTTCCTTTTTTCTTCAAAGATCGTGAAAGAGGTCAAAGGTTGAAAGAAGACAGTCAAGAAGATAGGTTGGTTGCTTTCTCACTAAACTCCGCAAGGTGTGTCCAGAGATATTTGGTGTAGCTGCTCGACTGATCTTGTCTTTCTACGTTGATATGGCTTAGTTACGCACATTGTAGTACGTTGCGTCTGTGATTACTTGGCTTTCAAAAAAGAGCTCATAAAGAACTGTTCTCCGCTGCATTTCCGCACGAAAGAAGATGCCACTGCAAAGCTGAGTCTTTGGCACATCTCTCATTTTTGAACACCGAGCTTTTTTTCTTATTATATTTCTGAAAACAACCGATTTTTCAATTTAAGGACTATTTAGCATCTTTACTAGATAGGAATTTAAACGATTGAATTAATTAAACCTTCCCCTACTACTATGTGGATGCTTCGGTTTTCGTTGGCAAGAAACTTTTCAATCTTTTATAACTGAATTAGCGACATCGGCCACTGAATCAGTTAGCATCAGATGCTGTTCGCACGCTGTCTTCATTTCAAGCCAATAAGACTTTAAATCTTTGCGCATACAATAGCTTGAAAATGATCTGAAGTTAAGCGCATTAGTTTCCAAATATTACTTAGTTGAATAGATTCGATTTGCGTCCATGGCTAATGGGTTAAGAAGATGAAATAAAAAATAAATATTTTCTAAACTAACTTGAACTTTGTTGTTCACATTGTCTTCAGCTTCACTACAAATACTGATACTCTGAGAATTAATTCTTAATATTGACATATTGCCACCTATGCTTCGCTTGGTGATTCAAGTAATAATCAGATGGAAGTATGAAACCTTTTTCATTTACTATGGTTTAGGGAAGAGCAGTTAAGAATGGTAGGCAAGTTGTGCTCGGTTTTTTCATCTGACAGCAGCTTTTGTAGATCTGCAAGGTTAGTGTTCATCGCCACTAGTACAATGCAAATAAAATAAATCTTTAGCGGACGTTTAATATCTTGGGCACGGTTCTGTTGTCTTATTCACGGTTTCGACAATGGGGCCTGGCTAGATGGACTTTGATATATTCGCGCAGATTGACAAGGTGTTCGAAGTTTATATTTTCAAGCATTCTTTTATATTTTATTATCGTTTCATGCCTCCGGGGGTGTGGGTGACGGGACGCCACAGTTTAATTATTTACCTTAGGTAACGCGTATACAAAATTCGTTTCAATTCGGTTACACAAGAACTCTGCTTCTTATTTTAGATTATTTTCTTTTTAAATAAAAATTTTATTATAAATTTCTGCAATCTGTCTGTTAGGGAATAAAACACACCCACGCCATTTGATACGTTTGTTGCCGGTATGCATGGAGAAACCCTCGTAGTACGGCAAAATGATCGCTATTCGTTTATGTATATATATATATATATATATATATATATATATATATATATATGTGTGTGTGTATGTGTGTGTATGTGGTATTTAAAAGTTTTTTTTTAGAGGCGTTTTATAAATCTTTGGAAAAGTATCAAATTATTGAAAATATTTATATAAATGTATTAAAATGTATTTTTTTTTTTTTTAGAATTATTTGACAACATATGCGGCTAATTTTTGTTGATGGAAAAACCTCTGCAATGAAAAAGCAAATTTTTGTAACATTATTGTAAAGCATTTATAAATAAATATTCGCTCGTACGTTTAGTATTACACATGATATCTATTCAATTGAGTGAAGTGCATTAAATACAACTATTGACAGGAAATGTCAAGGATATCCTTTACAGCCGCGTTACAGCGTTTTCTATCCTTACATATTATGAAACCTGAATTTACATTATTTTTGTTGTTTTCCTTGCTACTTATTATATGTTGGTATGTTTATGTGTGCATGTATGGCAAAAAAAGTATGATTACAAAATCCTGATAAATGTGCAAAAAATGACAAAATAAAAAAAACAGGGAAAAAATAATATAAAAAGTAGAAAAGATATTCATGTGACACATTTGCTGCAACATCCTTAAAACAGGAAATATGTATAGCCTGACATACGAGCCATTGTTGATGTTGAAAGTGTTCGGTCTCCCATATTCTTCTACTTCTTCTTCTGCTTCTGCTTCTTCCTCCCCTTCTCCATCTTCGATGATGCTATTGAATGCGAATACGATTCGTTTTTTTTTCGCTTTATTCGCAACAATAGAAGAGCAGTAGCGTACACACATCATTACCATGGATAGGTTTTCCTCCCTAGTGTGTACTTTTATGCATGGCAATAACAAGCAAGCACCAGCCAGAAAGGAAAAACAGAAAATTCATTTTTATTCAATAATTGTTATTCAGGCGTACGTTTCTTTGTATGCCATGTCCATGTGACCACGTTTGCGTATTCTGTTATTCTTTTTTTATGCAATGTTTATGCTCTGCATACTTCACTGGTATGTTGACAATGTTTACTTTCGACAAAAACAAACAACGACAAAAAGAAAAAAAATAAATAAATAAATAAATAAATAAAATATATGCTACGTATTTAAATGTTCTCGTTTATCAATAAATTTAGTTTGCCGTTGTGCTGGATGCCGTTTTCCAATTGCTGTTCTTTTCGCATTAAAACAACTTCATAAAAAATTCAAGAGCTTGTTTTTGTTTTTTTTTTTTTTTTTTTTTTTTGCATCTTCTTATTCGTACTTTATGATGCGACACTTTTGTGTGTAGTGTTTTTGTCGTTCTAACGAGATTTATGACCGTTTAAGTTTGCGGGGGACTTAAAAGCGTGTAATGGACTTCCGTTTTGTTTATTTATCGCACATTAAGAAAATTCATTAACTTATTTTTTCTTTTCTTCCTCGCTTACTGCGGAATCATAAAAAATAATATCTCTGATTATAAAACGATGTAAACAAAAACGAAAACAAATTCAGTTTTTGTACTTCGTCTTGCAAATAAAGGACAGTGAAAGAGCAAAGCGAACCAAGTGATACATGGCTTTAGAACGAACAGAGAAGACGTGACAATTTGCATAGCAGTCACCAACGCATGATTATCCAATCAATAGTTTGCGGACCGCAGCCGGATGTTAGTAAGACAAACAGAGCAGGTTAAAAATGTAAATATATGATCTGCAATGGGAATGGAGTGAAGTGGAGTGAGGGAAGAGAGGATAGAAGCGGGATGTTTGATATAATCCACCTTAAAAGATTAGCCACAAGTTATTTTCTATTTTATTAGTTTATCGCAAAGTTTAGTTCGTGGACATTCTTGCATTGAGGTTTTCTCCCTATTATTATAGGCGTACTATTCCCATTCTAATGTGATACCTGATCTGTACCTCCGAATAAAAGTGGCTCAGTAAAAAAAGTATACCAAGCTTCAGCATTCCGCCCCAAATTTGATCGTGAACTTTGCCAAATCCAACGACACACGGACACTAAACTGATCCAGAAATTATTACAATCAGAAGAAATATTAACTTTTTATGCATAGCTATGGGGTAAAAATAAGTAAAGCAACTGGAAAGTGGAGTAATAAGAAAAAACAGCAAAATTGACTGAGCCCCAGATTTAATTAAATATGGGGCTATAATAAAATGCCAAGCCTTGGCTTGCGGTGAAGAATCTTCTATTAGACTCAATGTATATATACATACTGAACGGTTGGTTGATCTATTGTTAAAAATATAACTTAAAGCAAAAAGTCAAAAAGCTAAGCTATTAGATAATAGCGTAATGCGACATCACCTTGATCGATAACGTTGTCATCGTCAACATCATTATATTAAATACCGTCGATATCATCGTCTTCAATAAGAAGCATCGAAATCAAGATGATGGCTTTAAGCGTAGTCCCTTCTTATTCTTCTTCTCCTATAATATAATTATTATTATTTTTATTGTTTTAGATTCTTAGACAAAAAAGAGAAAGACATGAACACAAGCAACGTAGACAGGCTCTCTATCGGTTCTATTTTAGAAAGGAATGTTTGGCGTGAAATTTCCATCGCATTTGAATTTAAAGATGTTTGATGTGTTCGTTTGTAGTGGAGTTCATTTGCAATTGCAAAGTGTTTAGATGACGTTATTGCCCAGATTGACGATCTACTGCGACACTGAAATCTTTGGAAGGAAATCGGGCAACCCATTTTTGTTGAAGTCAGGGCACTTACAACTTTACTTCCGAACGTGTCGCATAAGTTTTCACAGGCAAGCGATGCGTTAGTTCCTTTCTGGAAATCTGGAAAAAAAGTGAAAAGGGTCCCCCTTTATCCTACAAGAGCTACGCTGTGCATTAAGACTGCACATGACACATTGTACCGTGTGGCCTTAATCGGATAAGTACAGGTAGTGAACCTACCTACAGGTAGTAAAATACGACAGATTTTTCCCGTCAACCTATTAAATTGATCGTACGTTCTTTTGTGGATCTCAGGATACCCATTGATTTGGTTGTAGTAGTTCCCCTAGGAAAAAATAAATGAAAAGTAATCATATATTTTTTCCGTGCATGTACTTATGGTATAAGACTCGGTCCAAGGTAAGGAATGAAAAATTTATTATAAACTTTTTTATTACTTTTAATTATTTAGGATATTAGATGAGAATTCAGAGTAGGCTATAACTGATGTTCACAAATGCTCTGGCATTGTTGTCCACGGAATATATTATCAGGGAAATTATCACCGCTATAATCACGTGACAAAATACAAACAACAAGTGTTTTTCTTTGTATCCCCGCAGGAATATTGCTATTGCTGAGCGCAATATCACGAATTATTATCGTCGTATATTTAAAATCTGATTTTATTTATTGCATATGTATTTTCAAAATAAAAAAAAAAAAAAAAAAAAAATGAAAAGTTTAAAAATTATAAATTAGTGGAATTCTGGCACAGGAGAAGAGGAATAATTAATAATTTTTTAGTTACATTCGATTTTGTCATAGCAAAGCAGCAAATTTTAGACTGAAATTTCACTAACGTTCACAATTTCGCAAACGAATTAAACTGATGGGAGCAATTGTTCTAGAAAGTTTTGAAGTTTAACGCCAACGTTGAATGCTAAACCCCAAGGATGAACTGATGTGATTCTTCCGCATAGTTGTCATGTAGCCAGGGTTGATTGTATTGGCTTGAGCGTTCCTTTTAACTCAGAATAAGTTTAATTTAAAAGAGTTGCACTTACTATGCTTTAAGTAGAGTAATAATTTGAATATACTACCATTGGGTAGTTAGCGAAGATCTATGTTAAGATTTGGAAAAGTGAAAAATTGTTTTATTGAATTTCAACAAACATTATGTAACGTATCTAGATTTTATGTTATTTCTTACCCCACAAGTGTTTTACTTTAATCCCTTAACAGTTTCGTATGAAAGCATTTCGAATGTCCGCTTAATGATTCCCCATTTTATTCCCTTTGAAACATGAATATAGTTTATTAGTCTTCTGCTCTCTCTGTGTTTTGTGAAATTTTAAACTTCACAACATTTTTTCAAATAGTCGCTAACGAAAGTCACGTGCCCGTTGACATATTAGTGATGATTGTTAAAACCAAAATGAGAAACGTAATCTGACGCAATGCAAACAAACGTGTTATCAAACATAACTTATGTTGCAATCGTCTGCGACTAATGACAACAAAATTAAAGTGCATCCGCTTCGATGGCTACTTAAAAATTATCAAATTGTGTCTAATCGAGGGAATTTTGCATGGTTTTCAAAAAAACAATATTTATATATATATATGTAGATATGTATGTAGCCAAGAAGTAACGGGAATCGCACAAAGACCTATAAAATTGAATCAACATAAGGATGTGCTTTGCTCAGCTTTGGCTGAGTTGTCGAAAAAGGATGATAGTGGGGGTTTTTCCGAGTATGTGGGTGTCAGAGCATTGATGTGATATATATTACATTGACAGTGTTTTTCATTTTGTGGCCTTAGGGGGCGGCTTTTGTTGACGTTAATAAATTATCAAATACTACTAATGAGAACGACTTGATTACGTTCAATTGAAAAGTAAGATTTTAAAATATTTACGTACATATACATCCCCCGTTATGCGAAAGCACGCATGGAAAATAATGAACAACTGTTTTTTTTTTTTTTTTACAGGCGTGCAAGCACAAGCATAGGCAGCATAGACAGCGTTAACGAGCGTAAATTGCGTTTTTAATGCTAGCATGAGATGTCAATGAATGAATATGTTGACTTTTCCTTTGAAAATTTACACACAAACACACACATATATATGTACATATACACATATATATATATATATGCATATGTACATATATGAAAAGACGGAAGGATATAATTTGGTCGATGCTTGATGGCTATAAAGTTTTATTTGGTCTTAATTTTTAAAATCAACAAGAGACAATTAGAGAGTGGACTAACGACACGTGCATGTGCCTGTCTTCAAACAGATTGCATCGCGTATGGTATTTCAAAGAATTACATTTTTTATACAATTTTTTTTTCTCTTTACGAGGTTGCGTTCACTGGGTGCTTCGAATGTTTAGCTGTTAGGCTAGTGTGACATATCATTAAAGGATGAGAATAGGTTAAGTACAACGTTTGATGTTTAGTGCTGAGAAGGACACAATATCAACTGTACTGTGTAAGGCCTATAACAAATATTAGTCGTCAAAAGTCTACTCGAGCCATTGCAAATTTAGTTTAGCTGAATATAATTTTTTTAAATGTTTTTTTTTACAGCACAGCACCTAAAATGCATTGAGTTCTGGTAAGGAAGAATTTAGAGAATATTAATAGTCATTTTGGAAAATAAAATTATGATTTCGTATATACACACGTAATAGATATTTCCATGAATGATATTTCAATGAGCTCGCTTAGTGAAAGTTGATTGTAAGCTAAGAAATCCTTCCTATCTGCCTATGAAAGACGCAGTGTAAGCATTCTTTCATTCATATAGGCTGCGTAAGGTGGGGGATTTCTTTGCATCGCTTGTTATTAGCTGATTGAACATAGGAAACCAGAAGAAGAAATAATTTCTAAAGAAAAGTATTCAGCACGCAACCGCCAATCTGTTAGATATATGACGAGTGAGTCGATCCATAATAGTTTGAATTTTGACGGAATATGGGAACATTTGTTTGTACCTTGTCCTTGCCAATCTGCCAATGAGCATCTATTGAGTGAAAGCAACTAAGCCTTCTTTTCATTTGCTCCTACAAAAAGTCAATTCGTCTACGCTTCTTTAAGATATAATTTTGAAAAAATCTTGGGCTGAGCATCTATTGAGTGAAATCAACTAAGCCTTCTTTTCATTTGCTCCTACAAAAAGTCAATTCGTCTACGCTTCTTTAAGATATGATTTTGAAAAAATCTTGGGAGAAATTTACTGAACGGTCACGGCGCAATGTCTAACGCTTTTACATCTGCAAGCTTTAAGAGGGGGATGTTAAATGATTCGAAGATTTTGATGTACAGTCAAGTCGCCGTTTTTTATAACCGACTTCTCCAGATAAATCAGAGTGAACATTAAAGCAGTTCTTCTGTAACGCATCTCCCTACAAAGCATTCTTCGTACAAGTATTTCAACAAAACAGTGCTTGAAATATTTTATCTACAGATGCACTTATTCGCTGTGTTAAGTTTTTATTGTTGGCATTCATGGATTATTCGTAATTCTGGTTATCAGCGAGTTACCGCAAGTATGAGCAAACAATAGAGCATTGCTTTGCCGTACATTATTATTATTTATGATCTGAGATTCTTTATAATACGGTACGAGCTCATATAATTTGTATTAATTCGATGTTTCCTACAGAGCGATTTCTGTAAAACACAACAGTGACTTACATATAAGGCGATGTAATATAAATCAAGTTTTTAATTCGGTGTTTGTCTCAAAGCGGTTTCTATAGAACGCATTTCTTAAGTTGATTTAATTTTCAGTTTTACATATCATGGCTTCCATATAACACGGTACGAATTGATTGTGTTATACGAGACTAGACTGTATAGATATTTAAAAAAGTAATGTTAACTCAACGATGTCAACGAAATTGCAAACACTTTTTAAGAGACTGGATTTACTTCTCTTCGTTTACTTAGTTATACAATAATGTTTTAATTAATTTTTCTTTTACAAAAAAAGTCATTAATTAAAATTTTTTTTATTCATTAAACAAAATTAATTATTGTGACATACACTCACACATTTCGCGTAAGGCATGATATATGGCTTTCTGTTCATGCTTCTATACCGCATGTAAGCTTATATAAGCACACATTGAAGATAATGCTTTTTTTTATTTTTATTTTTAATTAAAGATCAGTGCGAAGACTGAACAAGTGTGTCGCAAATGCATTTAAAAGATATCGCAGATAGATATCGCTTGAACGGTGTATGGGCTTATCCGTATACAATCAGCGAGTGGAAAACACAAAAAAAAAAAAAAGCAAAAAAAAGTTCTGAAACATTCTACAGACGTATAAAAAACTATAAAACAATATTTTCATTATTTTACTACAGATAATGTATATAGATAGGTGCATGTTAGTAAAACTGCCTAGTCTTGTACTCTTGTCATTACTCGCGATAACATATTGTAAAGCCTATCTCCTATTGATGTTCAGTGTCTAAGCGCATGAACGCACAAATGTGCTGACAGAGGTCTACCTAAGATCTATACGCTTACAGGTATTTTTGAATTGACAGTCATCAGCGTAAGCTTAAAGCGTTACGTGTTACGCCAGTTTAACGCTTTTTTACTGACAAGGAATAAAGGGAGATTTAAAAAAAGTTGTTGTACATTATCACCCCACCAACCAAAGATGATCGTTCTTTCAAAATTTCACTGCGACTTATTGACAATAATATCAGACAAAGGATTTTTATGTTAGGCACAAGGACGACTTAAGCATTGCGAAAAGCTTACAATACATACAAATATGGTTTCCGAATCTCCGGGCCCACCAAAGGAGATTTATATACTTGATCAACATGAACAGTGCGTCCCTTTGTTTGCCGGTTTGCTTAAAGCGAGATTACGATCTTGAATTTTTGTTTATCACTCTGGTGAGTTTCGAAGTCAGCAAAACGGGTTCATTGCTCTGGTAGCAGCTAGAAACGAATCACTTTATGATTTCTTCCTAAGCTTAAATATTAATATTTCTTCGGTTTGTATGCGAAAATCGAATAAACCGCTGATGCTCTCATTAACACGCGCAATCTTTGTTATATACGACAACATCAAGGAAAGGAAGTTTCGCTCTATCCTGCACTTATGAATTATAAATAGGTTAAGCTATGTCGAAGTGACGGCCAACATCGCGACAGAGTTCACACTGGCCACTGACTCTTCCGGGCGACATCATGAAAATAATAGAAAATAGAGTAATGCGTCCCATGTTGTGAATGAATTTGTTTGTGCTTTCTACAGGACTCTATGCAGCTTTGCCGTCATCGCAGGACGGAGGTAAAGTGACGCGATTTGATTTGTATTATGACAACTTTTGAAAACATATTTTCTAGTTACACATACGGATATCCTCGTTCTATGTAAACATAGCTGTAAGCTTGTGGTCTCAGCCGAATAAAGTTTTTTAGCTATTTTTAGCATTTTAGAGCTTACGTCAAAGGAAATTGGGTTTGGGTTATGAAAACTACGAAAAGAGGGATTGGGGATAGAATTCCTAACTCCACGCCTTCAAACACCTGTGTAACACTCAGTCAGTCACTAGTGGGTGCCGTCTCCATCATTTTAAGAAACTGTGCATACGTAAACTGGCAACTGTCAAAACTTCATTTCACTTTAACGATGTTTTCTGCGGGTGGCAATGTTTTCAGTGACATGCCACAAAGCAACCCTAAAATCCGAAAATTCCGTCTTGATAGAAAAAAATATCGCAAAACTCAAGGTGGTCTTGAGAAGTTCAACCGCAAACGTTCCCCGTTGAACCCAATAATTTGTTGATGGTTTTCTGATTTTGAACAAGATCGTGCGGACACTGATGGTGTTGAAAGGTTTGGACGGCCAGAAGAGGTATTGAAAATTATTAACGATAGCAGAGAAGAGTTTGCTGACATTATAAAGAATACCAAAGGCATTGTACTCACTATTTCGCATGAAAATTTTGGAGTAAGAAGACAGTTTTCCGAACGGTTGCCGCGTTTGCTCGAGATGGAACAAAAGCATCGTGTCACAACTCAATGGCTACACTGGAGCACTTGTACAAGCTGAAGTTTGAAATGCTGACGCATGTCGTATTCTACAAATCGAAGCCCACGACGGCTGTTATCTGTTTCGAGATCACAAAAGGACAGTCCACGGAAAATGCTCAAATAATGAGATCATTGCGTAAACTAACTCCCATTTTTTTGGGGTCTTGTAAAATCTTTGCATAAAAAAGCACTGAAAAATTTACAGAAATATTGGGTTGTCGTAGTATTATCCTCGAAGGAGACCGTGTCGATGAATTAAGATCTATTTTGGAAAGAAAACCGTGATCCCGACAATTATTGGTTGATGTATGAATAATGTAAACATTTCTTGTTATTTATAGATGAAATTAAATTATACATTGAAATATGTTGTTTTTTCTTTGTATGGTATTTATAGTATGGAAAATAATTTGCTTATTCATTGACAGAGAGCAAGTCAGGCTGGCGCGGCTTCTTTTGTGTGCCGTGCTTAGCCATTTACCGATCACAAATTGAAATTATTGTCTGGTCATCTTAATGTCAGTACTTCTTCTATACATTGTTAAACTTATGTGTTTGTTGCTGCCGATGATGTTTTATTCACACAACATTATGCTTTTCAGATGAAATCGACGAATACTTGTATCTCTATATAGACAACAATAACAACAAAAACAACAGCAACGATAATAACACTATAAATTTTGCACATTTACTTACCGAACAGTATGGAATGAGTTCTCACTTTTAAAAGAAGGCTTTTTTGATGAAAATTTACAGAAGCTCCAAGTGAGGAAATAAAAAGTCAAAGTGATTGATGTCGGCTTGTCTTTAAATGAAATTATCACAAATGGCCTTAACTAACATTTTAATAGTGCTTTTTTTCTATTATTGTTGTTTAAAGGCAAAAAAAAAAAAAAAAGAAGAAAAACAACAACAAAATAATCAAGTAAAGAAGTTATATTCACCTTAGGCAAATTATCTCAAGCAAATATATGTAAAAATGTTAGTTTTTCATTAACCGTCGTTACGTGAGATGGTCAAACAAGCCTACTTTCTTAAAATCATTTATAATAAATATCACGGATTGCAACTCGTTATTTACCCAGATAGATGAATTTTGAACGAACGGCGATTCAAAGAATAATACCAAGTCAATGTTACTAGACCTAGCTCTTGGCTTGGGAAATGGGGGCTAGGAACAAAGGCTTAAGTTTCGTTTTTCATAGCAAAGTATCAAAAGTATTAGTGTTTACCTTAAATACGAGAGTGTTGCGGTTAGAAGTCAGCATCGAAAATCCAACGATTGACAATTTAGTCGTTCTCAAAATCACATTGCTTAGCATAAACCCTGCCTATCTGCAAAAATAAACAATAACATCAAATGAAAAAAGTGATTTAAACTAAAATTAAGCTGACGTTTGCCTTTTTCAATATTAGAAATTCTTGAACGCATTCATTGTCTACATAAAAGTACATTTTATATATACATGGTAAAGGGTTTCAAATTCACATAATACATATAACAAAATGGGTGTTAACCCATGAAAAGCTCATACAAACAGTTTCACACTCAAAATACAATTTCTTTCAAATAGAATCAAATTTTAAATTTTAATTTTATAGGCATTCTACACACTCTCTCCGACAATACGTATGTATGTATATATGTATGTATGTTATTGTATATATGTAAGCAATTCCCAAAATGAATTTTAACATAGAGAGGATATGAAAACGGCGGCGACATAGGGTAGAAATTTAAACTTTTGCTCTGCTGTTCGTACGAAAGGGTTCATTTTGTAAGGGGCCATATACGGCGCGTTCATACGCTCATACGCTCATACGTCAGTTTCCCTGTGTAATGGGGATTTCTTTCCTTTTGAGTTTGAAAATTGCTTGATTTATTCAAATCGCGTATGAAAGGCTTCAAAATTGCCTTTTTACTGCTTAAGTGTATAAATGGCATACGCACATCACACACACAAAATTCGTATACGCAATACATTGCGAACGTTACCAAATCTAATATCGTCTGCTTTGTACAATAATTTGTATGGAAATTCATGCAATTGGAAAATTTATGCAGTTGTCAAACAATTCACATTCAAATTTTCAGGCCATTTTTGCCATTATTAGCTCAATTGAATGATTGCGACTTAACGATGTAGTTAAAATGGGTCACAGATAATCGAAAGTAATTATAATTTTGAATGCGTATGCTATTAGTCTAATATCAAGCAATTTTTTAACGTACAAAACACAAGAGTAAAAACAAATAAATTGATTGAAGTTTGTGGCGCCCAAACTTAGAAGTATCGAGACGACTTTATGTTAATGACTGTTAGTCATTTAAATGCCTTCATATCTAAAATGGGACCGTTTGGGTCATTACCTAAAATAAAAAATTGGAAATTGTTTATAGTCGTCATGGTTCTAGGCTCTATCACTTGTTGGTTTGTTCATCCCTAGTCGATTGTTGGAACTCTTGTTTTGGTTTTTTTCTTAAACGCTTTTCAAGAAACAGATAGCGGACATAAAATATTCGATGATAGCCGAACATTTTTTTGCCAACTTCGTTTTTTTCTTTTCTCTTTTTTATATGTGTGACCCCTACGGATGTGTCGGCGCGGTGATGTGTAGGAAGAGATACAAAAATGCCGGCGTACATGAGTCGAACGACTTGAGAGCTTTGATCTCTGGAATGGCGGAAAACAACACTGCAAGTGGATTGTTCTAAAGGCGGGCATTGGGGTAAGAAGAATGAGTAATCGCGGTAGTGTATTGTGTGATCTACAAATGCCTGCACGATGAATGAATGATAGCACTGAGAAAGCTGAGTCGTTTTACTGAAGGACTCGATTAGTGGGTAACTCTTCTTTATCTAAAAACACTGGCGTGCGTGTGCCTATAGCATAGCATATAAGCATTGCAAAACCCACGCTACGCTGCTTAGGAGTTGCGAGAGTTACACGCACTTTTGTTACCCCTGAACATTTGTCCTGTTTCTTGCACGCGTTTGGGAGGATACACCTTGCACTTGGTTTTTTGGGAATTAATGTTTTGTAATTCAATCAGTCTTTCGGTGCCCAATAGATTGCCCATGACATAAGCAAGACAGCTGATAAAAGGGCAGAAATCATATAAAAGACGAAAACTGGTAAGGAACTATACGTCTCTCAACATTTTTAATTAGTGATCAAATGTATGATAAAATTCGCTTTTAAGGAAATCACTGAAAATTAGCTGAGGCTCAAGAGCTATTTTCTATTCTTTTTTATTTATTTTATTTTTATAGGAAAAAAGTGTGGGTGTGGGGGAGTGGGGGATTGCTTAATGGTAAATTTCATCGGAATATTTGAAATTTGTGTCACAACCTGATTGAAAATAATTCGGAAAACGGTTCTGAATTAATCGCTATACTAAAGTCTTAAGTTATTTTTGATGCTGCATACATCCACCGAAACTTAATATACCCTACAATGACTGAAGTGAAGTTAGCCCCCCAAGATAACCCACATTTTTATGGTTCGTGTCTTCGCTAAAAATGTCTTGGCTACTTTAGAATTTATTGCGAAATAAATAACAATAAAGTAAAATAAGTATTGAAATGAAATAATCTTAGCAAACGTGCACATATAAAATATAATAAGATGCTAATTACGAACGCAAACCCAAAAATGCTTAGTTATTGCTAGTAAATCTCATGCAAAAGTATGTTGCAAATACTGAAAGAATGCAATGTTAAAATCGTTCTATAACCATTTTTAGACTACAGATTTTTGATATGTCGTGAAAAATGCTAAAACCTATCAGAAAAACATAATTTCATCATCCTGGATAGGGTCCATCACCCCGAAATTCACCAAAAACCGATCCGCTCCATATACACAAATCCGTAAAGGCAAAATGTTGCAATAATGTTGCTAATGAAACGTTTCAACTTATATACATAATGTTTCTGTTTCACTTGCTAATGTGATTACTCTAGTGTGAAGATAGCCCACATTTTTGTCTTTGCTAAAATGTGGGCTATGTACAGTGGGCTAACTTCACATCAGTCTACAATGCCATGTATTACGTAGTCCGGAGATTTCTTGCGCTTTTTCACTATGACATAAAATAACTTTTCTTTTGTATAGGGACTACGCTTTGTTAGATTATATATTTCCGATTTTGTTCAATAAGAAGTTGCCACCTTCCAGGCAATTTCATTATCCCCCATTATCATAAAACAAATTTTCTATATATGAGTTTTCACTGTCATTGGGAATGAAAATTTTCTCAGATAAGGAATTTTGCATAGAAAGAAAGGCGATGGTTATCTGATGGTGGCGGACTATATGTATATCCAGTTTAGTTCTAATAGCTTTTGACAGGCGAGGAAAGGAGAACGAGATCGTGCTATGACGTGATGAAAAACGATATTTTTTCGGTTGAACAATCCTGCACGTTTTTACTGCAGGGCTTACTTTCATTTGGTTAGTTGTTCTCAGTTTACTTGGCGACTTGGAGAAGTTCATAGCACGCAATTATTTTCTAATCCCACCCTTCAAAAAGAGAAATGCGATTTTGTTGTTGTTTGAGACGGTTCCCCGCGGTTTGGCCATGATCTACTGCGTTGGTCATTTTTGTATAGCATCAGTTTTCCATCACCAGTTGCAATTCTTTTTGGAAAGGGATCGTTTTGGTTTCAAATGTTTGGATATTATGAATATAACGATCAGTTTCAATCACAACCTTGAATTGGTCGTCATCAGTGGTATTTAGTCTACTAGAATGCGGTTAAACCTTCACTGAAGAATTTCTACAACGAAATTTCGAAAATCAATTTGGAAAAGTACGCTCTGCTACAGCATTAGTTCCACGCGCAACCCATATTTCCCAATGCACTTGTGCAGCAAATTTGATTTTTTTGAAATAAAAAAGCGCAGTATGTCTTATATGCTCCCTTTGATCTTCCACGTCTTACTTACGTCTCGCCAGCATAACACGACCGATCACTTTGCCCTCCCTACGCAACTGTATATACCTTTAACCCTAATTATCTGTCTAGCTATCTGAAGAGAGGTATGTTAATCTGGGTTGGGAAAAACCGCAAGAAATTTCCGGACTACCTAATAGTCTAATAAGTTTGCAGAGCCACAACTTTGGGGTAGCCAATCTCGATTGTGTTCCCCGGATTCCTCCCGAAAGGAAATTTGTAACTTTAAGGAAATTATGGCTGCTTGTAAAGGAGTCTGCATAATAAAAATAAAAGGAGAAGAATAGCATGAGAACTTAAACACAGACGACGAACAACCCATGTGGAACTATTGACTTTTAAGATATTTAGAACATGTGAACGGTGAAAGTGAAAGTAAAGGCATTTTTTTTTAACGATTAAGGAGTGGAGAGAGCGAGGGCATGACACTCATGCTTGCCCAGTAGAAACAAATATAAGCTAACGGGGTTCCATAAATTTGATTTCGTTTTTAACGAACCTACTTATTATAAGCGAATCGGTAAATAGATTCTATTAAGATGTAAATAGATCGGTAGATGTGTACTTTGAAGATCGTCTATTAATTATATACATATGTTTAAATGTCTTCGAGAGTGAGATCAACAAATCAAATGATAGAATAAATGGCATACAATGTTATTTCACAAAGCGAACGGGGCTTTAATTATGAATACATCTTAAGTAAATATTATGAATACATTACGCACGTCAACAAGTGCTTTTTTTTTTTTAACCATTAGTTATTTATTATTTCCGCCAACAATTAAATAATTAAAGAAACTTTTAAGGAGTAGTATTTAAATTTTATTATTTTATAGAAAAAAAAAAAAAAAAAAAATTAATTACAAACAATTAAATAATAATTAAATAATAATATATATAATGCAAGCAATTAAATAATAATGTATGTTTGTAAGCCCCCCGATTAAGTAAGAAAAAAATTTCATTTTGTAAAATTCGACCTTTTTCACTGATTCTCCTTAAAGATTGATGCAATATGTCGATGTGTCTTCTACAGAAAGACTTGCCAATGCCTTCCAAAAATGTTTTGATTTCCGCAATGACTTTGCCACTTGATCCAAATCGTTTTCCTTAGAGCTTTCTTATCAGGTTTATTTATTAAGATAATAGTCTCTGAGAGGGCAGTTCTAAAGAACACGATGGTTGTAGCAGCAATCTCAACGTCAAAGCATACCGTCGACATGATGCATGGTGTTCCACAGTGAGTTTTGCGTTCGGAAAACAGCTTTCTCATGCTTAAAGTTCCAAGCGATTTAGTGAATATACTGTCTTTTAACATATTTAGGACGTCCGCTATCACTTTTTCAGTCGAGCGTAATTTTTGCAAGTTTCGTTGGTATTTTCTGGCATGGTAACCTCTTTTCGACGTTCACTTCGCTCAGTTACGTAGCCTTCGTACGATTTCGTTTAAAATCAATAAGTCACCGACAAAACTCCTACGCTTTTCGAGCCCATGTTGAACCTTACACGACTTGTTGTAGGACTTGGAGGAACATTTAAGATAAATCGATTATTTTTACTATATTTTTATTCTTTTGTTTTTTGCTTTCTTAATTCACTTTTTTTATTCATGAATCGTTCTGAGCTTGTTTGTCCAACAATCTATCTGTCTATCTGTTCGTCGCAATTCTTGCAAATATCTTGATGAAAACCACTGAGACGTTTCGGCCCAAGACCGAACCGTATGGAAACAATCTGTAAGGAGACGCTTTTTCGACCACTCCCCGTGTAACGCTTTTTTACTTGAAATGTCGTGCGCCGGAGTAACAATATGATGCGACATATTTGGCTAGGATGCGGCAATATTTCGAAGCTCTCTTATATAACGCTTGCCACGAAAACTTCCTTAATAATAATTCGATGTGGAAATTATTCTCACCTAATTTGATTCTCGTAAATCTATTTCTTGGACTTCATTTCACATGAGGGCTCTCATGAGCACATAAGTCTTTTAACCCAAGACTAACCAAATTTGTTACAAAGCTTAACTGTATCAAAACGTGTAAATTTTAATATTTTATGATGAAAAACGGGCCATAATAGTAATTCAACATAAAAATTAATTGGACCAAGTTTGAAACAGTTTGGTCTGCTTTTTTGGCTCTACTGTAGGGAATAGTAAGTACTTTGGCAAAATTAGTAAAATTAGTCCACAATAGCAATTTGCATACCAATTGACTGTAGAAAATGGGGATCCCTTGGGTCTATTGTTTAGAACCCATTATTATATGGCGACAAAATCTAATTTGTGGGTTTTTCCAATAAAACTTAATTAAATCTCTAACAAATAAATTGCGTTTACTAAATTTGGATTACGTCAGTTGACGATTTGGATACACTCCAGTATGAGAGCTTTTATGAAAAGTATGCTTTTTTATTAAAATTAACTAAATGAAAATGAAGGAACTGTCTGAAGGACTGAACTGTCTTAGGCGAAGAGGTGTAGTGGTAGGGTATTAAATGATCGGCCTGGCCGGAATGTTCTATCAAGATACAAAGTTCAGATTTTACCGTTAGTTTGGATAAAACCAAAAGCGGTATGAGTGAAGCCGTTGTACTTGTAAAAGAATAATCGAAATGAAATGAAATTATGACAGATGTTGCCTGAGGGTTGTCTCTTTCTAAAAATTGTACTGATTTTTTGTGAGAGATGGCAGTTATATGCGGATCCTACCGACACGATATACATAGATAGGGCTTATCTCACAAATGCTGATCGAAAAGTGTTTGCAAAGCATCTCTCTTGCAAAGCTTTTCTATCAGTACGATTTAGTGGTTCTGATTGAGTAGATGTACATACATACATGTGCACAATCGTATTTTTATTTTTTTCGCGGTAGCTGGAAATCTCACTAATCATAATGCGCGACTCTAACCCGCTAAAACCAGTTAGGCGCCCCCTGTCGCCATGGCACCATGGTTAGGTACTCCTTGACTGAGTGGTTGTTGATTGAATCGGACTTCTTCTTATTTTGTCAACACTTAACTGAGTACTTTTATCTACTCCTTTAGACTCCTTTTTCCTTTGGCTGTGAGTTTTCTATCAAGTTGCTTGTTTGTATGATGGACATTTGGGTGAGCATTATATTTGCTGATAGCATACGTGCTATAACGCACGCTGCATCGAGCGACATTGTGCGAAAGCCACAGTACGCTCTCTTCTACTTGCATCGGCTTCTTTACAGTGTTAGTGCAGTTTGGTCAGCTTGAATTGTGCCCTCGTACTGGTGCTGCGTACATTATGACTGATAGTATGGCTATGCCCGCAAGTGTCTGACTATTTTGGTTAAGACTTTCAATATTTGCCATCATACGTGGAGGTTCTCTGTACTCTTGTTCCGCGTTATCACATGCCGCGCTGATATGTCATAACAAGGAGGGCTTAATATCCTGGTATCATAACTGAGTACTTGCACCGTAAGTATTTCGTGGCCATCCATTCTTCTCTTTTTACTGGTCAGTAAGATAGCTTCGATTCTTTGCAGGCAAGCAAGCAGAGTCCTTTGCTTGTGAACCTTGTTTTAAAATCATTCGTCACTCTCGAGTCATTACCTGGTGTTGGCTGTAGTTTCTTTGCTACAACAGCAGTAGCGACATCGTCAGCCTACCCTATCATATCTAGACCACGGCAACCTGCTAATATTAATATTTCGTCATATAATATATTTTACAGAAATGGTTCAGGAATGCATACGTGTGGTACATCGGCAGTCACGTGGTGTGTATTAATGCCCACTTCTGCTTTGTAAAGCTGCACTCTAATTATCATCAGATACGGCGGTAATCGTAGGTTTCGTAGTACCTGCATGATGTGTGTTCGGTTAGCGGAGTTGAACGCAATTTTCATAAGACTGCTAATGAAAAGTATATTTTGATACCGTTTTTCCATCAGGTACCTTCTACCGCGTTTTCGTCGAAAGTTTTCAAATGAAAGGTAGCGTCAACGATCGATCGTCCTCTTCGAAAGCTGTACTGATTACCCGAGATCCCATCTATTTGCTCGATATAATCCTCGAGCAAATGATTTTTTCAAGTGCCTTCCCTACCGTGTTCTTTCCGTGCATTTTCTGGCTTGTTGGGTTTTGGTAGTAACACCAAACTTTTTCTCTCCAATATCCTCGAAAATACTCCAGTATGCAGGTGCTTGTTATAAATGTTCAGAAACGGTTACGTATTTTATGCCCAGGCTAGTTTCATAGCTTCGTTAGGAATGCCATCAGGCCCTAGTGCTTTGTTGTTTGTAAAGTGCAGAGTTGTATCCTTGAGCTCAGCTGTCGTGATATTTCTGCAAAGAAATATTGCGCTATTTGTGCATGTTTTAGGGATATCTTGCTTTTAAAATAGATTATCAATTACTACTCTCAGGGGCTCCGGAAAGAGTGGTTTTTCTTACTTGGTGCACTTGAGCTTACTGTTGCAAGGTTTTATGATCCGGTGCACACTTTTGACTTCACATCATCACATAATGGTTTAGAACAATTATTTTTGTTTGTCTTTATAGCTAATTTTAGAGTTTTGCGTGCGCTTCACCACTGTTCTCTACATCTACCATAGCTGGGACTGATAAAATTGAATTGTAATTTTCTTCATGGCAGTTCCTACTTTGGACCGTTTGTCCGTTAGGTCATGGGTCGCAAATCATATTGACGTGCTGCATCAACTTGTGGCTTGTTCTTCAATGTCTCTAGAAAGGACGCCTCGCTCGTCTATCAGTAGCCTAAAAAGTTCCTCATTCCGCTTATCTATTTTGACCGGGCTTGATAAGTGAGCAGTCGGTAATGCCTCCCATGAGCCAACGGCAGTAGTGCACGAAAGCGTTAGAGACATAGGCGATTTCTTTGATCCCGAAGTTTAAGTAGTATTAGGTCTGGGTTTGTGAAAGCTCTTAGTAGGGCTTCACTTCTTCTGCTACTACAACGATGAATGATTTACCCATGCCAGCCTCTCCAGTTAATTCAGCGATTGTTGACGTGAAGCTTGTGGAGATGGCAGGTAGGATCTGATGATGTAAACGTCTGTCACTTTAGCCGCGACGTAATATTCTTTATCATTTAAGGACGCGATTTGCCTGGCTTCGTTGAAACTAATCCTTATTGATGCCTTATTCCTACAATTTATGATCCAATCACCGTTGTTAAGCATTTTTTTGTTATTGTTCCGAAATCAAAACAACATCAACTTTTTGTTTGGTAAGAGACTACATATAACCTCCTACTGGCCTACTGATGACGTAAGCAAATCATCAAGCGGACCTGAATTCTAAATTTCATTTGTCAAACAGCCATTTCGAATATAAAATTACGACTTCGTAGATTACAAATGTCGCAAGTGATGTATCAAAGTTAGCATGCAAAGGCTACCAAATGGCATGGAAAGGATATCAAATATGAAAGACATTAAAAATGTTATTATTGACAAATTAATTGTCACCTTTTAACAAAATGTTCTATACGCATTAAAAGTGGAATAACTAATGTGGCTACAACAATGGCTCCAGGAAACCTTTCAATGCCATGTAAAATTTATTAAATTTGAAATTCATACGGAGGTATGACGGCACACAATGTATTCGTTGAAAGCATAAATAAGGGAAATTTTTCTCATACTCTTGCCTATAAAAGCATTTTTAAATGTGCAAATAGCCGGAAGCGTATATATGTTATGTACAATAATTAAGGAAAGAACACAATTCGATGAGCATTGACTTTTCCACGACAGTCATAATCATTTAATCGAGTTGAATACAAAAAAAAAAATAAAAAAAAAAAAAATGCAAACCTTAACTGCATTAACTAGTAAGTAATAAGTTAATTGAAAGTATTTTAAGAAAAGGAAAACGTAACACGCCAAACAGCATAATAAACAAATAAAGCACGACGTTGGCCGCTCTCGGTCGATTTGGATGAGATTTAGTTAAGAGTTAGCATGAAAATCACATAATTATGATTGAATTCGTGAGCCACCCTTGGCCGGCAATTTGGTTGTACAGACGGTCGATAGACTAATGTTATGAAATGACAGCGCGTGGTAATAGATCACAGAAGGAATAACCTGAAGCGTAAGAAACACGTCAAATACAAATTAGCACCAAGCGCTTCGAGAAGGCAGCACATGCTATTAGTGGTTTGCTCTTTCATACTTTTAACTACTTATCGTTAAAGTTAGTTGCACTTTGCTGCGATACAGTCGATTCGATTATTTACAAATTAATTTATTATTATTATTAAGACTTTGGCTGTGCATTTTCTTCTTGAGTGGTCGTGTCACCAAGAACCTATAACGATTCCTCTAAGGTAATACATTTTTAAATGTTTCAAGCCAAGGCAAGTCAGGCAGAAGTGATAGTCGTTTTGTTGTTCGCTTGCATTGGTGCGCACGTGTGTGTACACTCTATAGTTATCTATTTGTCTGTACACAATCTATACCGGTAGTCAAATAGTTTTAATGGCTTTTGTGACACTTTTTAACACATTTATTATCAGCATATCGTTCCTTTTAAAATATGTTTGTGTATAGTTAACGACTTAGGGCATATGAATGTCAGTATGTACACTTGAATAACGTCCTATCATCTATATTAGTTAGTTAGTTAGTTAGTTAGTTAGTTAGTAGGTTGAATTTCTGATGTATTTCCCGCATATCTATACTCATTTGAGTTAATTTGTCTAATGCAGTCATTAATTTCGTATTAACAAGGTGTGGATAACGAATTGTATTTTCATTTCTAATATGTTTACTAAAAGCGTACATCTGCGTATATTTATAGAACTTATTTAAACAAAGAAAATCAAGACGTTTCGAAAAAAAAAAGAAAATGTTAAAGTATTTCAGTTTGTTTCCTTTATTCTTGTCGTTCTCTCCTTCCCGTTTCCTCTATCACTCTGCTAGCGATATATGATTGATAGAAGATACATTGAGAGAAGATACATTAGATCAGATCAGATCTTTCTTCTTCACAATCTAATTTGTATGCATTCCTCCAATAATAGGAAGCTATTACAAGATTATGCCGGATTATAAATGTGGCAATTACACAAGACGATCAGTTAATCTTGTGTTTTCTTTGATTATTGTTTTGTCACATTTAAAAATAGGTCAATGTAAACTTACAAGGTTTCGCATTTCTTTAAAGAAATTTGCAGTGAAGATTGGCCTTTTAAGGGATAGCGATAATACGATTTTAAGTTCCTAACGAAAGCAATTTTCTTTTTATTGGCTTAGATGATCCCTTAAATAGTTAGGAATGGTATCAAAATATGAGTGTGGGCGTGAGTAAGTTTTAATTAGTCCGAAGGTTTGATTTCTTTGGGCTTAGTTATCACAGTGTATTAGTATACGGGTGCTTGAAAATTGGAGGCCAGTTTTTTCGAAACCCCACTTCTCAAGTACAAAGAGTAAGTAGCAAGACTTCAATAACTTTCATATTTTTACAATATCCTTAAAATAACATCACATACTGAATTACGTAGAAGAAAATCCTCTATACGAGTATTAACAATACAACGACCGACTTTTTTCAAATATTTATTTCTATCAAAAAGCAGTCGTAAAAATAAAGATTGGACTTTGAAATCTAATGCAAATATTTTTTAAGTGATTACGAACCCAAGGTTAAAAATATCGTTTTCAACACTGTTACAGGAGAGGTAGGTAAGTATTCGAGACCGCCTAAAATGATCAACTTAAAAAAATCGAATTTCCGTTTTCGTCATTGCAGTAAAGCAATGATAACCACAAAATAAATTGTTAACCGCGTTCACTTTAATGTGCACAACATATCCTTAGAAAGACTTAGCTGTCTTTCTCTTAATTAATTCTCTACTCAATTCAAATTTAAGTCGCATCAGTAAACTGCCGGTTATTTACTAAACGAAAATTTTACATATTCCTAGAAGTCGCACTGTTGGATATCTTATCTATATCGTGCCCCTTTAACTGTATACCAAACCAAAATCATTAGAAATGTGTGATGTATGAACGAGTTTTGGTCTGTTATTATACTTACAAGAGAGTTAGTTGTTAATGCACGTTACGCATCGAAATCGCTTAGGAAATGTCACGTTTTGGATTGAAATGAGTAGTGAGTTTACCTCAATCGTGTGCGATTATTTATTTTTCGGTTCAACTTTTGACGTGTTAGCCTATAAAACTTATGAACATTGCTCGTGTATTCTCGGGCTGTGGTAAGTGAAGCATATTGTTGCTGAGGTATTTTCTTGATTTATGTGACGTTAAGTGTTAGGTAATGTGACGGTAGACTTTTCCCAACATATTTGCCTAGAACTACAATACTATAGAGTATCTTATGTTAAAATTAACGAAATTGTTGCCTTCGCTTATAAAGCCTTTTACGTTTATGGTCCTGTCATTTATTTTGATTGAAATATAATTTTTTTGCACCTTAAGAGTATTTTAAGGACGAGTTATGTTAACCAGACGATGCCTTAGGTGTGCGCTATTAGAATAAGGGCTAGCATATGATGATACATGTGACACTATTTAGTTGGAAGCTTGGTTTCGTTGAAAGATTTCATGAGATCTTTTATGTCATTAACCTAAAGCCTGGTGGACGTATACATACAGATGCTCCAAATAAGTCTAGGAAACTAAGAAAGTAATGACGACTTCAATTTTCATTTATTGTCTGTAATGGCTATGAATGGGTCATGGGTTGAAACAGTGCTCGGATTTTATCATTTAGTGGTAATATCTTAGAAAACTACGCTTGCTTTTGACAGTGATCTTAAAAAGCTAAAGGAAAATAAGGAAACTGGGAGTGATTACACCCATAAATTCGTTTCGAACATTTGCAAGGAAGCGTTGGCTGTAAATTGGAACAAAAAAACTAATTCAGGTATTTCGGTTTTTTGCTTTGTCGGGATGTTCGCTTATTTGTCAGTCCAGTACATGAAGTCAGAATAATGAATGGATTTCAAATTTCATCTGAGCTATGAAAGAGAATCAAAAATTATTCAATTTCATCCTTAAATCAGATTTTAAGATTTATTAAATACAAATCGTTATAATCTGAAAATTCTATATCTATCCTTTTCTATTATTTTTTAGCTAATAATACTTCTATTACCATACGTTATTATGCATTGTATTTTACATTGAATGTCTTGCTTCTCGTGTATATTCGGTTAATTGAAGTAATTAACTTGCATTTATGCAAGTGCATATGTACATCCCTTAAGTATGTTACTTTGTAATTACAATTTATGTACTATTACAATAAAGCATTTGTATGAGGACATATACGGATGCTTATCCTATTCGGGTAGGGGAGAAGATTTGGTCGAAATTGATCAAAATCTTAACTGCTATTTCTTAAAATTCTTACCGTCATTTTGACATTTTGACTTAATTGCTTAGAAAATTTTAAATGAAAGAAAAAGCGTTAAGAAAATGCTAAGATATGACAAAATGGCAGAGGAGAAGAAAGTTAAAAATCAATAAAAAAAATGAAATTTTAATTTTTTGCCAAAAACGTAAGGCGTAACATCGTCAAAAATCGAAAAAAATGAAAGCCGCAACATCGTCAAAAATCAATAAAAAAAATGAAATTTTAATTTTTTGCCAAAAACGTAAGGCGTAACATCGTCAAAAATCGAAAAAAATGAAAGCCGCAACATCGTCAAAAATCAATAAAAAAAATGAATTTTGCTTAAATTTTTATAAAAAGGGAAAAAAGACACGAGCATAAGAATACCTTGATGACGATGACGATGATGATGATGATGATGGTGATGGTTATTTTTGTTTTTTTATTTTCAGCAAAAAATGGTGATAGAAATCGTGATACAATCACGTCTAGACTTTTACGAGTTTCGCCTACAAAACCATGCAGCGCAGTGCACAAGACTATTTTATAGTGTGTGTGCGCGCATATATATATATATATATATATATATATATATACGTATATAGCTAACGCTGGACTTCAAATAACGTATATATCATACACATGGTAGGTACAGTTGTTGTTGTTGCTATTAAGCTTTAACTGTGGATTTGCGTAAAAAGAAAAAAGCTAAGTAACGAAACGAAACTGCTTTGTTTCACAAAAACGTACGAGAGACACAGAGCGCAATAAATGCATACACCTGTACGTTGTATACATTTTGTGTACACGTTGTACACAGCGCTTTATCCTTATGTTGGTTAGTTTATCAAAGCTAACAAGAAAACGTCTACATTTGACTAATTGAGAAGCTTGTAGGAAGGCACCCATAGAGCAATAAGAGAAGTTTTTGTCTAAAGTCTAAAGTCGGTCTATTAAAGCATTCCACGAAAGTCAGTAACTTACAATAATTAGGTTTTTGTGATTGTATTTAAAATGCTAAAGATAGGGAATCGTACAGTGGCAAACTCGTTTATTAGGGAAGGTTTAAAGGCAGTGAGAATTTATTGTCAAACTGTAATTACGTTAAACACGAGTCTAGTCTTTTACAGCTTGCAACAAGAATCCGCAATCTTTTCAGTCGTACAATCCTAGAGGGTTATCCTAGCGTCCGCCTTAAAATACCTAAAAGCATATTTAGCTCTCGTTTTGCGCTGCTTTCCTTTACGAAACTTGAGAGCTACGGAATTTCGATATGAGAAACAATATTTATCGAGACTTTATTTTTTATTTTTTTTATTTTATTTACTTACACATGAAACTAACTTAACTAAGACAAATTAACAGTCGAATTCAGTTGACTCTTAGAAGTAAATCTTATATTAATTAATATGAAAAACAAGTATAAAGTGCATAAGGAGAAGTAAAAAAAAAAAAATATAGAAAAAATTATATTAATAATTAAATAATAGTTCATGTATAAATAAATAAGGAGAAAAAAAAAAAATAAGAAAAAATGCATGTACACAAGTAGCACAGAGGCACACCCACAACCAGTATAGAACTAAATTGCCAGCGAACCCCTAAGTCATCGCCAAAAAACATGCAAAAGCATGATTAGTTTAAAGTAAAAATATCCGAGGATTTTATCCGACAGTTTTCTCTTGCTAATCACAAAATTTTGAAATGTAAAATTTCCTCAATAACAATCACAGACCTATCACGTATCTGAATACGGGCCAAAGAAATTTTCTAGGGTCAGTAATCTCTTTAGTTCTAATTATATGTTACTTAGAAATTGAAACGCTAGACTAGTGACCATCTCAAGCGGACAAGTGTTTCATTTTTTTAAAAGTGAATTCGATCAAGGAAAGCTTCGTCCAGAATGCATTCGTTAATTAGTCTGCTTAATAATTACGTAATATATAGAGCTTTAGCTTTTACAATGATCATGACGCTAAAATGAAAATAAAGGAAAACTTGAAGTGATCCGTCCATCTAAGAATTTATCAACTAATAGTTAACGAAGCGTTAATTGGGGAAATTGTTGGGATTTCCCGTGAACCAGGGCATTTTATTCCCATAAGATTTTCTCTTATGTCTTTTATAAAGTTGTGCTGATAACTCCATCGGATATACGCACTATTGCTGTTATACCTCCGAATTATTTTTGCCTTAATTGTGAGAGGTGGTAATGAAGGAGACCTGCTTGTTCGTTGAGAGGATGAGTTAAGCGACCTGTGGAGAGATATCCCTGTAGTTGAATGGTAAGTTTAACAAGCGGGTCGATTTGATGGACAAATGTTGAACCTATGTTGAAGAAGCTGCAAAATTTAATCTTTCATTAAAAATGAAATTCAGAAATACCTCATAGCCAATAGATGGATAAGATGGAACAACATCTTCACAATGAATCAAAAAACGTAAGTAATCTTAAAATTTCTTAGTGAGATTTAAATCTTATCGGATTTAATCCAAAATAATTTGTCACGAATCATTAGCGAGCGGATTTGGTAAATGCTTATGACTTAGGTTGAGGAGAGATATAAGAACAGGATATAAAGAGCGTTGTACGATCAATTTTGTACAACATTAAGTTGATGCGGCTGCAATTAAGAAAACAATATTCAACAAAAGATTAATCGATGTCTGGAGATTTGAAGCTTATTGCGGAGAATTTTTGCGACACTTATGCCCACTTAAGCACTTAAGTCTCTAACAAAGCTACCACTAACAGAGTTTCTTTCATAATTATAAACATAAAGGTCACAGAGTTTCGAATTTCGTTTTGGGATTTTTTAGTTCCTTTGGTGAAATGGACGGGCG
Source organism: Glossina austeni (assembly GCA_000688735.1). Classification (NCBI taxonomy): domain Eukaryota; kingdom Metazoa; phylum Arthropoda; class Insecta; order Diptera; family Glossinidae; genus Glossina; species Glossina austeni. Next base: position 3,874,537 of record KK502400.1, read on the forward strand.
GTTCAGGTATTTATTAGCTTTTTTCCTAAAACATCTTTAGGCCAAGAAGATTCGCGATGCAATACACCAAAGCAAACGTTATGGCCACACTGTGTCTCTATTTAGAGCGAAATTGAGTGTAAATATCTTCACCTCGTTCTTGATATAAAGATGAATTTTCGAAAAGAGGGGATGGCAAGGATTTTATGTGCTTATAATACCTCGACCGATGTTGTGCTTAAATGCACGCATTATATAAATTCAATCAACTTTTCAAATTATTTTCCCACATCTACTTGTGGTGACGGGCAATTCGGGAATTAGATCACATACACATACATCGTAGCATAAACTTTAACTGATGTTTTGATACTGTCGTAATCTATTGTTATATAAAGTATAGTACGCCGTTCACATTTCTAATGTGACGGCTTGTTTTGTTGATGTTTTGTAAAAGATACATTTGCGCGACTTATAATTAATTTGCTTTCTACTTCTATTCTTATTAATGTTACGATTGCTGATTTCGATGTTGTTGTTATTGGCGTTGTTTACTGGTCTATTGGTCTTGTTGAACTATGCCCTACCATATAGGTATTGTTAACAAAGGTTACAACTTTGTTTCTAAATTAATTACGACGTCGGTGTTCTTGACGACTTCGGTGAAATACTTTTTGTGAATATTGTGAACATTATTATTATTGCATAATATATCACAGTTTTGTACTCAAACAATTGTGGAATATGAAGCTTTTATGTTTCTTTTATACTCCTAAGTGATTTTCATACTGCAGCTATAATTGTGTCACTGGGTAGAAATAATAAAATTCTAATGCTCGTAAACGCACTTTGAATGTTCACCATTTAAAACAGTAAGAGAGTTAAACTCTTTTGAATTCTTTAAACGAGTCAAGAGCTCGCAAATACCCACGACCGGTCAAGAATGAAGCTCTTGTCACATATAATTAAAAGCGTTGCATTGTAAGAAACGTTTCAGTCAACACTAATGATGTTCCAAAGAGCATACACTGTGCACAACAACATTTTCATCATCAAATGACTTTTATCGATTTCGGGCGATGTTGCTCCATGACAATTTTGTTGTTTAAAGCTTGTCCTGCATCTGTCCTATATCACACATCGACCAATAAAGCGGGAGGGAAATTTATTAGCCTCACTCGCAACATAGAAAACACTTGTTGTGGATAGTTTAAGCGACATCGATCGGTATCGGTATGATAGATGTTTGCATAAATCTGATACATAATATAGTTATAGAAGGCATATAATTGATTTTGCTGCCTTTTCTACATCCTACACAAGGCATATAATTGATTTTGCTGCCTTTTCTACATCCTACACCACTTACAGGGAACCAGGTATAGTAAGTTTAAGATGAAGTGAACGTGGGTAACACCCAGAAGGGCTTAAGATAGATCCACCTTTAATTATGCAGATCAATTCAGAATCTGAAAATGATTGGATTGATTCAGATTGATTTTGTAAACCTTGGCTCTGTCTGCCCGTTCGTCCATTTGTCTGCCTGTCAGTTATATGGCTCTTTTTTTGAAAAGTCATTATGTGCAAAAAAAAATTGCAATTTTGAAAGTTTTCTGACGCTGTTTAATAGTATTTCGTCGTTCAATTTTTTGAGTGCCCCCTCGTATAACCGTTCTTACGAAAACCGAATATAGTAAAATTGGTTCATAATACTAAATAGAAAAATTGGTTCATTATAGTAATTTGGACCACGTAGATCTATTTTTGGCATACCACCGTTTACCGTAGGATTCTCAGGAAGTATAAACCCATATATAACAGAAGAGCCTAATGGTTAATGCTTTTTATGCTCTTATATGTTCTTGAATCTCACTCCATGTAAGATTTCTCCTGAATGTTAAGCCCTTTGGAAAATGTTCACTCTTTAATATTTATAATGAAAATCGATCCATAGTAGGAACGATAGAGAATTTGAATCACATCGGTGTACTTTTTAGACCCTACCATACATATGGGTTATTATGAAAAACAAGCCCGTATATGAGGAGAAAATATAACTTTTAGTTTTTTATTACGAAAAATTAAAAATAATAAAATTCTTGCGAAGTAAATTAAGTTTGCTAGATTTGGATTACGTCATACGATGTTTTGAGCGCACTCTAATATGCAGGCGTTCGCAAAATGTGTGCCTTTGCCGGAAAATAATGTGTAATTTTTGATGCATTATTACCAAAGCGACCAAATAATTATACTAGGCGAGGTGATGTAGAGTATTTAATGGTTGGCCTTGCCCAACCAGTTGGAAGCTTCCGCAAGAACAATAATGAATTTCGTAAGAATAAATAGAAGTTATTAGTTAAGTGGACTAATTGACTGGAAATACTTTTAAGGAAAATCTCAGTAAGAAAGTCATCCTTCTTCAATACTATATAAGGGAATTGCGGAAGTCCTTACAATTAAACTGGAAATGTAAAACTGATTGGCAGCAACTCTCATCCGTTTTCAAATCTCAAAGAGTTCGGAACGTTTTTCTACCGTTGAATAATTATTTATAGTAATAATCCCAGAGAAGGAATAAATAAATTGGAGGATAAAGTAGGTAGTGTAGAGCTTCTAGACATGTCCTTGGAATAATTTTTTTTTGGTTGTTCCGTAAAATTTTTCATAAGTTCAAAGAAAGTATTCTTGGTTTTTATCTATTCTATGCAAATATTAACAATTTTTGGAACTTTGCGCACTTCAAACAAACAGGAAACAATTATAATTAAATTGATGCAAGGATGTATTTCTTTAAAAATATTATGAAGGGACAGGTGAAAACTTCTTCTTTAAAGCTTAACTAGTTTTAGTTTATAATAAAACATGAAATGAATAGAATTGTTTCAATTGATTTAGAGGGCATCAAAATTAATAATAATAACAAAAGAAAAAAGGAAAAAGACAAAGAAATCTGTGGCGCCAGCGTATTAGTTTCGTTTAATTAACAAAATCCTAAAGAGAGAGAGAAAAAGGGAAAAGAAAATTGAAAACAAGCAACCAATGGATATACTTTTTACATGTTAAGCTTAAAAGAAAACCAAACCATATTACTAATCTTTAAACAGCAGAGAACAGATTCCACCGCCACCTATCACAGCTATTAAAAATCAAATAGGCGGTAAACTACAAAGCGTTTTGTTTCTGTCTTCCTTTATTTCTATCATTTTTTTTTTTTTTTTTTTTTTCTTTAAAACCTAAATGAGAAAACATGATGAACTTGTTTTAAATTCATTATAAACTGTAGCGAAAACCATATAAAAAGTTAAGAAACGACCAAAAAAAAAAAAAAAAGAAAAAAGAAAAACAAAAGGATCAACCATCGTCATCATCATCACCATCATAAATGCTTTAGCTGCAGAGAGTGTAGACGGACTGTTTAGTAAGCCACCTACAAGTAGATGCAAACGAAATTATTTGTATGTATATGTATGCTGGAAGCCAAAGGGTATAACACGTTTTTATTCTGCCTTAGTTACTTATGTATACGAAAAAAAAAAAAAAAAAAACAATTCAATAAAAGGCAAAAATATGAATAGCAAAAGCAAATATATATATATATGTGCATATGTCCGTGTGTTAGTGTGTGTGTGTGTGTATGTGTGCAAGCGTATGTATGTATGTATGTATGTTTATATAAAACAACTATAATAATATAAAAGGATATGTTCACCGATATTTTTGCTGACTTGAATCAAGAACAAATACACTTTTGGCCAAAGAGAAGCATACACAGAAGTTGAGACTGATGAAGTGTGGGAATATTTTGAATGCTGAATCTTTGCTACATACACGAAACTATGAAATAAAGAAAAGAAACATTTGTTTTTCAACTGAAAACTAATTTTATAATAAATAAATAAAAAAACTGTATTCTTCTTGGAACTTAAAAAAATATATTAAATTTTAACTGGGGATTGTGAAAAGCAGAGCGCATTTCTTCCTTAATTATCAGGCTTTTGATGATCTCCTTTAAAGTAGGCTCCATTTGAACTACGCCAGATTTTACTAGTAATTTAAGAGAGTTCTCAAAACGTTGCCTGTCCTGTCTCTCAGTTAAAATTTTTTCCTCCTTTCTTTGTACCGCTCAACCCGCATTCTCTTGTTTCGAGAGAAGAAAAAGCTCACCTTTGTGTTCGTAACAAGCAAAATGTCAATGTATTCCATTTTCACAATTTAATCAAATTGTCTCGAATAATTCTCTAAGATGTTCCTAAGCTTGTAGGGCATGGCTAAAATAGATCGATTTATGTTTTTCTAATTGAGTTGACCGGGATAAGTTTTTAACTAGTATTCGTGTTTTGAAGAACATTACAGAGACATCAACAGATAGAAGACATTTTCTCTGCCTGATTTGCAAAATTTTAAAAAACTTATTTTATAATAAAAGTTATCTCGGATCGTTTGTTATGAGTCTTCCTTCAGAATACCAAAATTGATACAAAATCAAAGTAAGTCTATAATAACAAGAATACATATCGTTTTCTTTTATGACTAGTGATCGATCACAATACCAGAATATGCCTCCATATCAAGGCATTTGCGTGTAAGGTAAATAAGCTTAAAACCCTTGCAATTACTATAAAATTTTCGTAGAGAGTCTCTTTCATCATGTGAGACATGGTTCAAATGAATGTTGTGGGCTTGACTGAGTGATCGAATATAAAAAAGATAGATGTTCATGTTGACTTGTATTTGAGTTTGCTAGCGTCTTCTGAAAAGAAAGAAACAGTTCTGGAGCAGTGCATAGTTTGAGTCACTGGGTATGATTACAACAAAAAAAGAAAAGTTGTATGAGGTTTCTGCAAACGTAACATGCCATGTAAGGGAAAATATTCAAATGTCTACGCAAAAGGACTCATTTAGCGGACACCAGAAGAAACAAGTTTAACATAACAACTCGAGCTTTGCATCTCATTGGATGAGAGGAGTTCGAAGTCTATTATATTGACAATAGTAGGAATAGATTTTTAACAAGCGCGATTTCACCATGTATTTCCGAATCTGTTAACCAGTTTCTTAATTTTTATGCTTAACACGCAGAATGGAAATAAAAAACACACTTTCAAAATATGTCTAGTTTTGCACACAATTGTGCCTTCAATGAACAGTCAAGGCAGGCAGACAGTTGTAGTGGATGTCGCATCCGATCTCGTACATGTCTTGATAGGTTTCCTCTGATAACTGTAAGTAACAGTAATAATTAACAATATTTCCAAATGTGTATTCCTCAAAGAAACCCCCAACAAAGTAATATGTGCGTAATTTAAAAATGCTTCAACAGTGCAAGCAATTTAAAATTAAGTTAAAATCATGTGAAAATCATGTAGAGTATTAGATGTAGGGATGATGCTTGAGGGATGAAAAGCTTGAAGATATCTTGAGCGAGTTTTATAACATGAATCAGAGATTCTTTACATGGAAAACTCAACTTGCGATGACTTTTTGCATATTGCTTCCGTTCTTCGTCTCAATTGCATCAGTCGCTGTTGGTGACAATTCCTAATGATAGTTTTGCTTGGCTAGAACTATCGATAATTCTTCACGCTCAGCTGGCCATCGTAAAGCAAGCTGCAATCGATATTCAGCTTTATTGTCGATGTTAATGGTTCGCCTATTTCGCCTCATGGTTACTTGGACAGAGGCTATCGTAATACATCAAATGTTCATCACTGCTAAGGATTGAATAGTGCTATCCCTTGAATTGAATAGGAAAAGTAAAGTTTCCTGCAGATGGCCTTTACTTGCCACAAAACTTGTTCAATGTTCCAAGAAACTGTGTTGTGGACACTTTAACGTAATTACTTACACATTGCGTGTGTGGCGTATAGCTTAAGGTTAGTGCTTTGAAACGAAGAACCCACAGTTTTATTCAGCAGTCTACACTCTCTCTTAGGAAAAGGGGGGAATCATATTCACATCTAATATAAAAAATATAGGTGATGAACATTACAAGTCAGCCGACGACGATGGTGACAACTACGGCGAACTTTTGTTTTTTAAACCAAAAACGCAAACTTAAATCGCATTGTATGAGATAAAATTGTATCAAAATTTTATTCTGAAAGTAAAATAATTCAATTGGCCTCGTCTGAAGCAATCAATCATCTGGGGAAACAAATAATTTTACCATATATACTCATCTTGTCAATGTGTTAAGTACTCGATCGTCAGATGACCTGCTCATATGTAAGTACGTACGTACATACTTTGAAGGAATCATAAAGAATAAGATTATTATCGTCTTGATGGTCAGATATGCCGCACGTGTTTTTTCTTTCTGGAAATAAATCAGTGAAACCTTGCAAATATTTCGAAGCAAAAAATATACGAGTTTGCTACCTACTATACTAACATACTGTACAACATATATAAATATACTAATCTCCATGAAAGTCCAGAAGCTATAGGTATTTTTAATTAACCCGAAAATTTTGATCGATTTAGCGAAGTCTGTTTGGCAATCTCGGCTGCCCTTACGACTTCACACTCTTAGCTTGGGCGTTTTTCCAAAAAGAAAGTTGTCGTGTTAATAGGTGCTTCGAACTGTCTAACTTATGTGGAATATTTTCATTACGTGAACGAAATATTTTCCTTGAATGCATCGAAAAGACTAGTCATGTCTAAGAAACCTTTGCTAGGATGTTGCGCCTCAATATCTTACCCATTGATTTTTAATCTCGAATTTCTTTGGTGTGCCAAACAGACTGATGTCTTCAGAAAGTTATTGTCTTCCTTCAAAAGCCTTCTCAAACAGTGCAGGTGCAGGTTTATTGAGACGTTCGTTGCCTGGATATGAAACTGAAACTTATGCGAGGGGAGTGAATGCTTCTGCTAAGTAATTAGAAGCGACTGATTGAGACTTTGAGGTTACTTATGAAGTCAACTATAAAATTGGAAATTTCACTGGCGTTTCGCGTTATGTAAACTATAAAACGCTCGATTCTGTCTTTGGCAGGTGGAGCAAAAACGCACAGGCTTTACCATGAAATCTTTAAGGAAAGAGAATACAGGAGGATAGTCAGATATTATAGCGTAGTTCTATGGTCACGGGACTACAGAACAGTGTAAAAATAATGAAATATATATTGTCGTTAAAGACACACACATAGAGCGCTTTACAAAACTTTAAACACGTTTGATTGGAAAAACAATTTTTTAAAACAATTTTTAACATAATTCGTATAATTTTCATTCGAATACCTCTTCGAATACCGTTGTCTAGAGAAGGGCGTAGAGTTTTTCTAAAAAGTTAATATAAATATTTCTGTACCCTACACGATTTTTGAGATAAGAGTATATTAAGTACGTTCGTCCGTCGGTCCGTCGGTCCGTCTTATATTCTGTGGTTCAACCCACCGGTTGCCATTTTCGAGATATTTTGAGGAAATCTGATAAACTGAGATGTTTTAGCTCAAGGACGAGCGCTACGGTAAACGATTCGTGTAGGACCACATTTTCGATCACTTCCCACATAAGGTCTAAATTTGTAAAGCCGTTATATGAATACCTGTCTTAGCGAAGTAGTTTAGGGTAATTAATGACGGGCCATACTCCATTATAATGTTTTCACTTGTTTTTTCAAAGATGGTGCAAATGGAGAAATGAAGTTGAGTTGACGTGAGCTTTCTAAAAGCTCAGAAATCGATATTTCTTAAAAATTCTGTGTTTCTTTCTGGCTATAGCCATGTAGTCTAAATTTACCTTTTCTCCATTCTTAGATTGACCTTTGAGCAAGTCCCAGTCTCCACCGCAGACGATGGTAAATTAAATATGGTTCGTGAAGGAGCGGTTTCGGTCTTACCATTTCTTCGTATTTTTCCAGTGCACTTTTTTCTTTAATATTTAAGTTGTTGTTTCCACAAACTCTTCTTCCCTTAAGACAGCTACATATGAATCAAATATATAAACAAGCGTACAAATACTAAAGAAATAAAAAAACATTTTGAAATCTTTTCGTTAACGGATTCCAGATTATGCCGTTGATCAATCAAGCGCTTTTCTTGGAAATATTTACCAACTTCACCGGTAAAATCGAGGGCAGTACAGATCAGTCTACTGAGATGGCGATCACGGATCTTTGCACTTGTCCAAAGTTTGCTCCAGACAGTGTATGAATCGGTATACCGTAAGGCGCGGCCGGCTGTCTTGGTTATTTTTCGCTTAAAGAAGACTATTTATTTTATTGGTTTTTTTATGCCTTAGAAGGCTTCAACTTATAACATTTACACTATGTTTAGTACACGAACAAAAAAAAAAAAAAACAAAGAAAAAATTAAAAGAAACATTCACGAAACTGATAAAAAAATATGCAGAACATATAAATAAATTTACTTATGCATATATAATATATATGTACGTGTTTATGAATATTTGTATGCTTAGGTGTAACACTATAAACACAAAAAATTTAAGGTCAAAATTCAAAGACGCATAATTACAGGTTAGAGTTATGGAAGCCTAAGGATACAGAGAACTGACAAAAAAAAAAAGTATAAGATAAAAAACTAAACGCAAACGCTTATATACGCTTATGTTAGAGCATATAAATATACAGACACACAACTACTCAAACAGTTCAACATCAAAGTAAATTCACAAAATACAAAAGATTCAGCAGCAAATCATTACAATAACGTTGAGAGAAGCTATTCGTTATTGCATGAGAACCATGAAGACAGAGATGATGATCATCATCATCATCATTTGTTAGATAGATGGCTGCATCATTGTTGATGGATGTTTGAAAGATCTTAACAACACAGCAAACTGTTAGTTAGTATCTTTTTGTATAGAATGTTTGTATGTAAAAGCGGCAGCAACAATATCTAGGCGCAGGATGATGTCTGAACGTAAGGCAAACAGGTGTCAAAAGGATGTAAATGAAAAGTATGTACGACTTGTGTTCCATTCTTTTTGGTTTTTATTTGTTTCGTTTTTGTTCAAAGTTTTAAAGCAATTAGAGAAAAAGAAAAAAAAAAATGCCTTGTTTGTAACAAAAGTAGTGGGCGTTTATAACTAGAGCACTAAATCGGTAAAATTGTGAAGGTGATTGCCAACAGGAGTATTAGTCAATTTTACTACTTGATGCTAGACAAACATATGAAAATTTTCAGATAAAAAGAACGCCTCATTGTTTGTTGTTCAATTAATACAATTTTCGTCGGTGGAGGGGGTGTGGGGAGGATTAGTGCAACTATTGCCTTAAAAAAGAATATATAGAAAATATAAAAAGAAATTCTTCCTCTCTACTCTTTGTTCTATTTCTCTCACTTTCGCTTTCGCTTTCATTATTTCGTTATATGCCTTAGACTCACTTGCAATTGCCAAATTACTGTCTGTTAGTATAAATAATTTGTTAAAATTTTTTCCTTGTTTTCTCTTTCAACAATTTACAAGTTCAAGATAGTAAAACTTGTTGGCAGATGAGTCGGCATTCACACAAACAAGAAAGGTTAATGATGTTGATTAATTATAGAACTTCGGTATCATTTATCGTAATTATAATTAGGCCGCACAAAGTACAAAATAACAAAAATGTATAGATGAGTACTACTTTACATTAATTGTTCCGTAAGTAACGTTCGTTGGAAGACTTTAAAACGATTTGCTTAGGATCCGTGTACCTCTGTCTCAGAAAAGAAAAAGCAAGCGTAGAGTAAAGCAGTAAATAAGTCATATATCCACAAAAACCACAACAAATATCTGAGAAAGCTTCAAGAGAAATAAGAGAAAACTTTTTAAAATTTTTAAAATATAAAAATCTCTACTCTATTCAATAATAGGTTTTGTCGCATAAAAGAAATAAGAGATCTTACCTATCAGTTCCAGCTGGCAGGGGAGCCCGAGGGACCATGTTAGGTATTGAACCTTGCTGTGACGTACTAAGAAGCTATATTAACAGGCTGGTAGCGCAGCTGGGGCACGGAGAAAATTGGATTGCCATTGGAAGCACTGCGCAGGACAACAGCTAGCCAAACGGTTCACGAAATATACCGGTATAGTGCCTAAAACTACTGGAACTAAGAAGAAGCGGTCTAGGCTTGGTCACAAGCTTCTACAAAATCGCTCCTGAAAAACGTTGGTATCTCCGAGATCGATTCAGGCTAATTCTGCCAACGGACAAGTGCATCGTTCCATCACATTCCATGTGAATGTGAGGACATCTCCAGAATCAGAGACCAAGCGTTTAACGAGCGCTTTATAACGACGAACACGGTATGGTGTCCCGACCAAAAGAAGGTGGTGGTGTTCATAAGAATCTTTAGGTTGCAGTACGGATTGCCCACTCAATTATTATTATTATTATTATTATTATTATTATAAATTTAGCCAGAGAATAAATTCCAAGACTAAAGTCTTAAAGCATTAGCATCTAAGGCTTTCCGCTTTTATTAAAAACTCTACCGCATTCGAGATTTGAACTCACGAACCCACGATTGAGTTGCTAGTCGAGACTCTTGCCTACTCGGCCACTCAGGCGGATGCCCACTCAATTAATAATAACAACATCTCTTAATTATAACTACAATCCAAAGAGAAGGGCTTAGTAACTTGGCCCTTTTCTGATTCGTAACATATGGAAATATGTTTTGAAATTGAAGATGTAAACAAACCTTTGACCTCTTAACCTAATGGAATATAAAATTTTTTTCGGTTTTGCTGATTATAGAACGATTTGTGCAAATGAAATTAATTTTGCTGGTTTTTCTTTTTGATTTATTCTAATGACACTTGAAAGGGACGTTCGGAAATCGAGATTATTTTTTCTAAATAAAATTTGAAATCGTAATTGCGAGTTTTGCCGGCGACGGCCGGAATATCGTGACTAAGGCGAGAGCGTTATGTATACACTCTTATGCCTAAATAGCTCCCGATGTATATTTTTTTTGAGGCAAATAGAAAAGAATTTTTGTATTATATTTCAATAGCAATTACCTGCGATTTGTAGAAAATATCTCATAAACATTCGAGGAGTGGATCAAAAAATAGCGCAATCTACCACCAAAAGTCGGAATCGCCGACTTAACTCGAACTTATAAGCTGAAGCGCAAAAAACTTTGAAAGCAATTCCGGTAATCGACTACAACAACGGTTTCGAGGATTGGAGAAAACGTTTGCATAAGTGTACAGTCTCTGAGAGGGGTTACTTTGGAGACAACGAGATAGATTTTGAATAATTAATGGACTCAAAAACATGAGATTGAAAATTAGTTTTAGTTTTTGAACGCAGAGTATTTCCTGAAAAGCTTATGACCTGAACATAAAATACGTCCCGGCAAAACTTGAGGAATATGTTTGCGCATACGTTGCTAAGTATTTACCCAAAATTACAGATTCATTATTTTGAGTATCGCGCCATCATTAAGTATTTTCTTTTTTTTTCAAGTAGAATACGCCCACAAAAATTAAAGATGGGTTGACTTGTATACGTACGCAGTTTGTACACAAGCTCGAGTAACGATGAAGGTTCGGGTTGGCCAGAAATCGTAGTCATTAACGAAAACATCACTTAAGTTCAACAAATGTTGCTAACCGGTCGTCGAAACGGTCGTAAAGATATCCAAAGAACATGGTTGTCACAAATTGAATCAAAACTTAAGTATGAGCAATAAATTGAAGCTTTGGCTCCGAGTAATTATTGTTGCATGCAGTCATTTGGGTGCACCAATAGGCTCCAGGAATAAAAAAGCAGCTGGCAAAGGTTGCTTTTTCCAATGGGAATGTGACGAGCATTGCTTTATGTGATAGCCATGAAGTGATTTTAATCGATTACTTTTAGAAAAAGAAAACTCATTGCAGGAGCATATTCTGTATCGTCACAAAAACAAGTTTTCTGCACCCAACTACCGTTTTCCTCTCTTTTAGGAAAGAAAGAAATTGAAAGAACACTTTGTGTGAGCATATTTTCAAATTCAAATTTGCATCAGCTACACTATTGGCCGCTTAAATAAAAAACATTTTGCAGGATCCTCTCTGTTGCGTTGTTTTAATACTCTCCCAAAAGACGGGGTTTATTAAGTTTTTGCAAATATTTGTAACTCCCAGAAGGTTTGAAATAGACCCACCTTTTATTGCATCAATCGATTCGAGAAGTACTTCCAAGTTTGTCCGTCCGTCTGCAAGTCTTGTGATCTTGTGTTCAATCTACAAGTCGCAGTTTTTGAAATATTTTAGTAAGTCTTGACATACCGACGTCCAAGAGCGAACGCTTTTGAAAATGTTTCGATTCGGAAAATTTTTTCGACCACCCCTCCCCTTATAGCGCCGTATATTTAAAAGTCGATATATGGATAAATGTAGAGTGCTGTAGAGTATCGAATGGTAGTGGACACCGTGACACGTTATAACGTTTCTTTGACTTTCCAAAAAAGTTTGTTTGTATTTCCGAATTTGGTGAAAGAAAGTCGTTTGATATCCGGACACACAACGCCTCGACCAGCGATTTCCGGAATTGATGTTAAGATGTTTTCTCTAATACGTCCTAAAACTGAAAGCACGCTTGCCGCAGTACCATTACATTTCAATCGTTTTTTTTGTAATTTACAAGAGCTTTAGGAGGAAGTTCTTTTTGAATTTACAAAGAAAGAGTTAAATAAAGATTTCGTGTGCATTAAACATTTTTTTTTATGGAAAGAAATTCGGTTAAAATTCGGCATTGGCTTGACAGCGGCTGTGGCAACTCTCCTTGCTCGAAAACAAAAGTCTGTCTTTCATACGGGCTCCAATGTAGCTTAAACGTAGTGGAAGAGTGTTGGCTACAGTTGAAAGAAAATATTAATAAAATGCTAAATCTTTCTCTCTAAACTCAAAGAAATAATTTGCAAGAGATACCAAAAATCCAAAACATATCGAAAAACAATATATTCTTTATTTTGTCTGAAGTTTAAGGATACCGCGCTTTCTCAAAGTAGACCGAATGCATTGTGCAGGAGGGCGACGACTGAATGAAAAAACTATATGAACAGAAACTCCAACTGCTACTCCAACCACTGTATTCACTGTAACCCCTAGGAACTATTAACTGTTTGCAAATTTCGGACGGACATTGCGTGGAGAAAGACGGGTGTCGTTGCTTAAGTTGGTCGTGACAAATCGGTCTATAAAACATATCGAAATGTTAAAGAAACATTGAAATAATTAAATTACTCTTGAACAAGACCGATGTGCTATAGCAATGAAAATACGCAAAAATAATGAATGATGAAAAGTCTGATTGTGGAATTTTAGAAAAAAAACCTAACTAACGTTAAATTTGAAAACAACTTACGTAATAGGCAGAAGTGAATTAAAAGTTAAATAGTAGTTTGCAATGTTAAGACTTTCTTGTCTTTCTTAGTCCTCACTAATAGACGAAATATTATTTGATAACGATGGATGTTTTAGAATGAATTCTATGCTACTTAAGAAATCTTTGTAAACATAATTTTATATAATAAGAGCAGTTGTATGCGATGATGGATACCGTGACTATGCTATGGTGTTAGCGAATATTATTTATCACCGCTTATTAAAACATTATTTAAATGGGATTTGAAAAGTGCTTTGAATTATTCGCGTATTGTAACTTAAAAAACGTTCATTTTGATTGATGAAAGTTTGCTCGCAGCGCGTAGCCAATTTTAACAATTTGAAGGTACTCATCAAAGGAGGAAATAACACTAATGTGAACTTTTATAGTTTTTACGGTTTGTTTTAAGCGTTAACGTTGATCGACTTGAAAATTTTGTAAGGTTGCATCTGAAGCATAAAAGTGTATGTAGATCCTTTCTTAGTCTGCATATATATTAAGCAGGCAATTTTACACTTAGCTTATTACCAAACTATTATTAATAATTTTCGAAAACCATGGAAAGGCTTATTACGCATTCGATCTATTCTCAAACTGATATTACTTAGATTAGAACAATCAATATAAACCGTTAGAACTCCGGTCAGAGGGAAAAATAAGATATCTCATTGGGATTTGCTATACTGGAGTGACATATATGTATATGGAGCGTGCGCAGCCAAGCTTCGCTAAATAGTCGTTCCATTCGATCATTTTTACTTAAGCTTCACCTTCATTTTAGATGCGTATTATTTACCTATATATGCGAGCATATATTAGTTGTCTATATTCCAATGTGTATATATAGGGTTAACTTAAAGTTGAAGTGCAAGACTTTACAAAAAAAATAAATTCAATTTAATTCAATGTAAATTAAACAAGTATCTGAAGCTTAATATCAAAAATTTATAAA